>VUYV01000063.1:1827066-1884643 GCA_008711295.1 Anarhynchus alexandrinus | reverse complement strand
TAATGTAAAAAAGCCCATTTACCTTTTCCAGGGAGGGAGGGGAGGGGGAGAGAAAAAAAAAATACAAAAATTAAAAAAAAGAAAAGAAGAAAAAGAAAAAAAAATTAAAAGGAAAAGAAAAGCAAGAGAAAACAAGAAGGAAAGAAAGAGAGAGAGAAAGAAAAAAATTTCTTAGTCGCTACTGTTGAGCTGGGGGTTTTCTCCTGGGACCAGTTCTACTTTTGGAACATGTTATTGTCAGGCAGAGGTCAACATCTTTTACCTCTTTTTTCCATTATTCAAAATAAGTATTGATGTTATGTTTTAGCTATTTAAAAGCCAGCTGCCTTGCTCATTTCAGATATTTTTCCTGGTATTATTGTATGTGGTAATAGCTGGCCTGTGTATCGTCTTTCACAAAATCTAGCCTTTCAGGGTCTCAGTCTTCAAATGATATCAATCAAAATTTATGCAATTCAAAATCCATATGTATAGAGTCCCAGTTCACCTCATTTAATGATAATAGTAAACCACATGTTGTGTACATGTCTGAAACACTTTTCTAGTTCTTGACTGTATTAACCCTAGGGGCACTATGTTTTTGTACAGCTTGCCCAACTGAGCAGCATAATATATTGATTAATACTTGGCAACAACTGCATTCTTGAATAATAAAACCATGAACAAGGTAAACGTGTACTAATAAAACAAGAAGAGTGTCAATATTATTTGGGGACGTGTGTTAATAAAAGATGCTAAAGAACGGGCGAGCCCCCATCCCCACAATTAACAAAGCTGGTCCCTTATCCAGCCCCGCACGATGTTGTTGTTCGAGACCCTCCTCGCCTACTTGGGCATCCGCGGAGTGGCCACAACAAATGTTCCATATTTATGGGGGCCGCATCCAGCCGGCGCACAGGAAAAAGTTAGGCGTTTCTGCAAAAGGCAAATTAAAATTAGCAATATTTCATCGTTACCCCGATTCTTCCTGGGCAGAGCCCAGTGTAGGTATCACCGGCAAAGCCTGGGAACAGTTACTGATATTACAATAGAATTTGCTCCTGACAGACTGCATTATTTACTTAAGGTTTAATATACAGTTAGAAATAAGATTTGCTTGCATGGAAAAGCACTAAAACATTTGGCAAAGGAAGAGCTGAACGTTTTCCTTAATTTGTTTTGGCAACTCTGAAAAATAGATCCCATTACGCTCACGTTTGCATTCCAGAAACATAACAACGAATGATAATTTTACAAAAATCAAGATATAATTAAAAATAGTGTGATATAATAAGCAGCAAGCGAAGGCAGAAGGATGAGAAAAGGCGTGCTGGAAAGCATTGCTCTCAGCACAGGGGATGACTGAGGAGGAAAAAAAGCAAAGGACACCAGCTGAAAAGCTATTGCCAGAGCTTATTTATTTATTTTGGGGCTGAGGGGGGGAGACAGCAGCGGAGGGAAGGACTTGAAAGTAAAAATTGTTTAGCAAACAGTTAAAATGGTTTAATGTATTTATTATTTTTTAAAAAAAGGAAGACAATATTTAAACACAGGTTCATATTCATATTTCAGTCATTTGACTTTTGCATGAAAACAAATATTGAGGAATTAAACACAATTATGTTTTGATTAACTGGAGCTGGTTCCTAAAACCGCAAGGTAGAGCAGCAAGATTGCATCTGTGTCTTCCCTCAATGCCATCCACATGAGTCACAGCGAGGCAGGAAAGCTGTTGACAAATTAATACTTTAAGAAAATAAACTATGGTCATGTTGAACATAGAGCAACTTTATCCTGATTAATTTGTGTTGGAGTCGCTCCAGCCCCCTTTACAAAGCCGCGCAGTTTGTACAAATGTAATTTCCTAATATTTACATGAGGAAAGCCTCAGCCGTTAAGCTTTGCCTCCAGTGTGAGTTTTGTGGTTAGTAAAAAGACAATNTTGGAAAAAAAAAAAAAAAAAAAGAGAGAGAGAGAGAGGGAAAAAAAAAACCACCCTGTGTTTCTCCACTCCTCCTTGCAGAGCCCTATAAAAGTGTGCTGTGCCGCGGCGTGCTCGCAGGGACCGCTGTGCCAGCCGGCACCCGGCAAAGGTTTCAGTAATGCAACACCTCAAGCTTAATAACGGCTGCGCTGCTGTGAGGGACCCGCACCGACGCGGCCACCTTCCCGGGCTGGCGCTACCTTCCAGCGCCGGTGTTCTCTAAAAGCCGGTATAAATTCCGATTAGCCCGCCTAATCACACGGTCTCTGTCATTTTATGTCTTTATTTAAATAGAACGTCAGGCATTCGTACAATTGTCTAATTTAATAAATACGGGGAGGAAAAATGCAGTTATAATGTGTTGCTTTGTTTGAAGAATATTAAAAATAACCTTTAGTTTTAATGAGATTTTTTCCCCCCATCAGTTTACACAATTTTCCAGATGCAAAATGAGCTTTTGGCTGTAAAATATTTTATCACATTGTCTTACACAATAAAGATTAGATGTTTTCGCTCTCTCTCAACTCCACCGCAATTATTTTTTAGTGTTTGCAAATCATAATATCATTTAAAAACCATATTTTATACCTCATCTAAAATACTTTTATAGCAGTGTGATGAAAAAAAACCCAACACAACATCTATTTAACTACTCTTTTTAAGTGGCTGTAATATGCTTTGGTATAATTTCCCAGAAAAAGGCACAGCTAAAAAAGCTTAGCTGTTCTTGAAAACAAATCTCCCAAGAAGCATCTTTGCAAAAAATCCCCAGAATTTAATTCCCCTGGCTGAAGAGCCCAGAGAGCCTGAATATAAAAATAGTAGCCCTGTCATTTCACATTCATTAAGTGTGAAACTCAGAAATTAATAATGTAAAAATATGCTTTTTAATTAGTCTTACATTCTGCCCAATGTACTTAAATGGGATCAGCAGCTCCCTAATGATTTTTTTCTTAATAAAGTATTAGCCTGTGATGCACTGGGGTTGACAGGTATGATAAACTGGAAAGTACTTTTGGAGGCGTATGAATGATACCAAAATAGTACTCTCCCATTTAAATGTAATTAACATCAGGGAGCAATATTACATGAGGAGAAGCCTGCAAGATTTTTATTTCAGGGTATTTTTTTTTTTTTTTCATTTCTTGTTTTATGAGTAGTTTGATGATTGCAGCAGTGATTTTATAATTTAATTACCTTTGTTGAAAGCTAAGCTTTTGCTAATAGCAGGTCAACAGGATCATAAAGCAGTCTTCAAAAATATTAAAAAGGAGGTAAATCCCCTTAGCTAACCTACACAATAAGAATGCGGGTACGCATGTGTGTATGCAATGCATTTTATAGATGTATGTATATACAGGCTGTACGCCTGTTCCCCTGTTATTTGTTTACTGTGCTATTTCAAATCAGTATTTACTCTCTAAAGGGACTTGTTATACATTAATCATATTCCAAAATAAGAGGGGGGGGAGAAAAAAGAGGGAGGAAAAAAAAAAGAGGGAAATAAAAAGGGGAAAAAAAAAAAAGAAAAAATATATATAGAGAAAAAAAAATAGACAGAGATAAAAAAAAGTAAGTTGTGGAGAAACCCATCTGACACACCATAGATTTTGCCAGAACCAGAAGGGCTGGAGCCTGAAGCCGGTCGCTCCGGAGCAGCAAACGCCGCTCCGGCACCCAGCCCGCGTGGCGGCGGCATCCCGCCACGGCCCCTCCGCCACCCCTTCCGCAAACACGTTGCGCTTTTACATTTCTAAAGCAGCCGATTTTAAAACAGGAGATAAAAGATCACTGTTGACCTGCACTGCTTGCGCAAGAGTATTCCCTAACTTATTTATATGCCAAATGTCACTTGTGTTTACTTAAGAATTTCTTCTCATATCTCGAAGTCACAGCGCTCCCCGAAGATGCACTTGCCATAGGGTAAACAAGCAGGGAGGAGGGCAGCGTTCCCGGCTCCCTCCTCCCGAAACCAGAGGTTCCTCTGCCGTGCGTTGCCCTCCCAAGCACACGCTGACATTTCTATATGTTTCCAGGCTGATGGATGCTCTGGGTGAGGTGCTGGGTGGCGTAAACGGCTCGTGACACTGATGCACGGCGGCGCTTGTGAAGTGGTTCCTCAAATGGGTGTCTCCACATTGGCGTGTGCTTCATGGGTTGTGCCTCCCACCCAAAGTCCAACCCCTCTTCTCCACCATGGTTTGAAGTTGGAATAAAGGTCAACTTGGAGCTGGCCAACCTAACCAGCCAAACCAATAGCTAGATACTGACCTGACCACAGGTAGCAGAAGGGACTTTCCGTTTTGATACTGGGTTTCATTTGGTTTATCTGAAAATAGCTAATCCAGCAAACAAACAAACAAACAAATAAAAATAGTTCTTTTTTTTTTTTCACTCTTCCTTTACAAATGCATCTTTCATTGCTGATCCTGCTTCTGAATATCCCAACTGAACTGGAAGACCTTAGGGCAAGCAAAATCCCTCATGCCATGACCAAGGTGGTTCAGGGATGGGGTCAAAACATCCAGGTGAAGGCATTCCCCATCAGCCACACCGTTATCCCAACAACCCGGGGGAGTCGGGGTGAGAGGATCCCGGCCCGGCGGGTGCCCAGCTGGTAGCAATGCCACACGGGACTGCAGATGCATCACTACAGGACATCCATTTCTCCTGCTTTGGTAACTTCCAACGTCCTTTAAAAATGCGATCATGAAATGTCATTTCTTTTCTATTTATCTTGGCAGTACAAAACTGCCTAACTATTGGCTATACGTGAGCTCTTTTATAATATTTTTCCAATCACAAACACCATTGCATTGTTCCCCGGGGATTCCCGTGATGGATCTATCTATCTATCTATTTACGCGTTCATGAATCAAATCATCGGAGTGGAGAAAGTTTGTATAATCTATAGTTTTCATAAGATTTCACCGAACTTATACTTCACGGGGGATTTCCAGGAGTGTGACGTTATCTGCACCCCTCTCAGGCGAGTGCCGAACACCTCCTCTTTTCCCACGCAATTTACTGTCCTGTCAAAAATGCTCAATTCACCCCCAAAAATCAAAGCTTAAAATGCATGTCCAGCCTGCCAGCCTGCAAAGGGATTTTCCAGGAGGAGGGACGTTTTAATGGGCAGCTGAATCAGAAACTAATCATCCCAACTGCCCTCATGTAAACACACGCTGGAAATTTTATTACTGAGATATTTGGGGTTTTCCTGATAGAGAATAAAAGACAAATAATCGAACTTATTGGAAAATATTTACATAGGGCCACACAGTGCAAACCTTAGGAAAGCTGAACGGTATTTACTCAGAGGAATAGCCCCGGTGCAGGCAGAGGAGTGGATAGTGCTGGGCTGTCCGGGGAATTGGAGGGAGTTTGTCTGAGTCAGACATGCAGGCAATGGCCCCACACTGGGGCATCATAATGCTTTAATTAATTAATGTCTGTAAACTGTTTGGTGATCTTGGGATGAAAGGAGTTCTGGAAATGCCAGGTATTATTGAAAATTAATTACTGCAGCCTTCCCCCCAAATCTTGCTAAACATATTTCATTTTTTAATCTATCCTGCTGCTTTAATAAAGCTCATTGCAGAATTATTTTCTGCTAAATATTAAAGGAAAAAAAAAAAAGAGGGAACGGTTTAAGCAGCAGATTGAGCCTCAGCAGATTGAGCCGCAGCAGAAGGGACTGTGCAAGAGCCACATTTGGGGAGTTTGGGGAGGGGGTGAAGGTCCCCGTGCGTGGGGCGGGCACAGGCAGAGGACACGGCAGTGCAGATGTGCTGCTCAAAGGGCTCAGCCTGCAATTCCACATCATCCCCCTCAGCGGCCAAGCCAAGACCTGGCATCCACACGGGGCCGGAGGGACTGCTGGAGGACCACACTGCCACGGGGAGACAAAGCCATGGGAGATGCAGGACCAGTTTGGGGGATGAAAGGACAATATGAACTGTTCCAGCCGCCACCACGTGTGCATGTCGGCAAATCAATCACTCAAAATGCTATTCATCATTCAATCAAAGGGAGACAGAACATGTATATTATTTATACAAGTCTGAAATCATTTTGTGTTACTTACTGAAGAGTCACCTTCCCCATCACTGCAAAGCAAAAGGGAGGTCCTGGAAGAGATTCCATGTAGCAGTCCCACCAGGCACACTCCAGGTAGCTGCGAATGCAAAAACAATAAACTACCACAGATAAACCAGACATCATTATTGTTCTTTTTTTCAAGGTTGCAGCTTCATATACATGAGTTTTAATTTATGTAATGCACAAATTGATAATTTTGTTGTAGCTTAGAAGAGCTAGCCCTATGGTCTCTCTGGGGTGTGGTAGTGTTGGAGCATCTTTCAGCTCTCCTTGGGCCCAGTCAACTCTTCTACTTCTGTGAGCAGACAAAGCCCAAGTCTAACACACGTCTCCTAGGAGGTTCATGAGGAAAATGGCAGGAAAATGTCCCAATAAACTTTCATAACTCTAAAATGACCCTATTCTGTACCCTGCAGAGCTGCAGACATTGCAATCACCTGTCTTCTCTTGGACTATCCCACCCCATTTCTCTTGTTGGAGCCATTTAGGTTTGCTGAGAGGAGGAAGCAGCTGTGTTAGTAGGGCTTCCACTGTCACTGCAGTGGGAGAAGCCACCATTAATGACCTCTCCTCCTTCTCCTCCTCCTCCACCTCCTCCTCCTCCTCCTCCTGCTTCTCCTCCTGCTTCTCCTCCTTCCCTCTACAGAAGTGAGCTGTCTCCCAAATGTACATCCTCAGTCATGGTTGAATGGAGGTGGGATCTTCCATTGCACTCCTGCAACTTCTTCCTACAAATTCTGAAGGAGATTAAGTCCTTCCTTACCATCCTGAGTCAAATCCAGAGGTCAGGTCTCACCTATTGCCAATTTTCAACAGAAAAACATGAGTTTCACCAAATCTTCCTCTGGATACTTCTGAAAGTGAACAGCAGATGGGGCTACAGAAATCATCACATTTTTTAAAAAAATATGAAAAACAGCCTTTTGCATCCTGAAAAGCAATTTATTCTACACCATTTCAAAAAATAAATAGGATTCTCCTTTTCTGTTTTAAGACATCAATGAATCTGTCGCATAATGGGCTTTTGTAAACCGATTATCCTTGATAATCTCATTAGCTGAAATTATTTTACTTTTCTAACATGGTAGATTTTTAAATACCTTTTATTTCATATCCCTCTGGGCACGTTGCAGTGAAATTTACTATTAAGCAAAATAATTATCTATCTCAAACCTTAATGCTAAAAAGTAAAAAAATAAAATAATTACAATCTAAGGGCAGATATTAGAGTGAAGAAAGTACAAGAAAGCCTACATTTGAGAAGAAAAAGGGAAATTTCCACGAGCAGGCAAATCTCTTCTCCCTGTTGACAAATAAATCATACTTGTTTTCCTATGAATATTAAGAAGTAAATACTGGTTGATGCGAATGACAGGGCTCGCACTTGAGGTGGGGTTTGCAACCTCCCATGGCAGAGCGGGGCATCGGCAGCGCGGTGGCTTCGCGCTCGGGAAGGACGATGCTCCATCAGCTCCCGCCGGCCGGGAGCTGCATCGCCCACTTCTGATACGGACCTGAGCAATTAAGAACTGTGAGTTGTTTCAAAATAAGCTTAAATCTGCGTTTTTTACATGTGGAAGTTTGCAGCTGTAATGGGATTACGGTGTCGGCAGAGGGAGGGAGGTTTGCAGCTGTACTGGTTCGGGGGGTAGGAAGCAGCTGTTAAAATAGAGGACTAATGGTGATTAATTCTTATTATGTGTTTGAAGATCGCACAATGAGTTCAGGACCCAAACCCTCCCGCAGGGAATAAACTGAAGGAGGAGGATTTAAAAAGAGGGAAAATAGAAGGGGAATTTTAATGTACATTTGGCCTAAATGGCCTGGTCTTAAATCACTTTATTAATATTTAAGTATAATTTAAATCAATGTTATTAAGACAAAAAAAAAATATCCAGCTCAGGAAACCTGTAATTCATGCATATTTATGCAGATTGGGAGATCACCTGCACTCTCTCAAAAATGCACTCACCGGGAACAGGCAGGGAAACATCCCTTTGCCTCGCGGCGCAGGGGATGGGGGCTGGGAGGCACCGATGGTGCCGGCCAGCCTGTGGAGACCCCCTGTCCTGGTTTGAGGGACCATGACACCCCCATGCCTTCCCGCTCCCCACGCAGCCCCCTCCCGTGTAGTCATGGGAAGAGGAGGGAAGAAACACAGTCACACTTCTACATGGAGCACCATGGCGAGGGATGCTGGCAGCGATGGCGATAAGGCGCAAGCAGCAAGAAGAACCCAACCTGGGCTCAACTTGATTTGCGGCCTCGGGGGAACCTGCAGCTTTTCCCAGATTCGGGGAAATTCACATAAGACCCAGGTTATTTGCTGCAATATTGTGGCCAGGTCCTATAGCCGGTTTGCAGAGACAGGAGATGTGTTGGGTGTTCTGGGGCTTCCCCAGAGCACAGCAGGTAGAAGATATGAGATTTCTATTTATATACTACAGCCTGGCCAGGAAAGCGACAATTTAACAGCAAAGTTAAGGGGAGAGCACAGCAGCCTGGAAAGGCCGGCGGTGGCCGACGGTGCAGGTGGGGTCCCCCGAGCCTCCGGGACGTGGTGACCTAGCACGGGCTGCAGCAGGGTCCCCAGGAGCACCCGGCCCCTCTACCCTGGGAAACTGCTCCCAACTCATCCATTTTGTGGCTTGACAACTTAACGTGGCTCTCTCAGCCCTCCTGCGGAGAAAAAAAAATAAAGAAAGAAAAAACAAAGGTGAACAGCAGCAATAGGGCAAACTCCAAGACCTGGGGTTTGTTTTTCAGCCAAGACTTTAATGAGGATTAATCAAACACTGTACATGCAGAGAGATTTCACTGAATTAGAGGGGAGAAATGGGTGGGAAAATGAACACAAAACTAAACTTTTTTTATGTGAACTTTTTCTTTTTGAGTTTAAACTTTGAAATCATACTAATCTTTTCAAAGCTGCTCAAAGAGATCACAAAAAAGATTTATTTTGGGAACAAATAGAACTTCCTTTACCAAA
The DNA here is from genome assembly GCA_008711295.1 of Anarhynchus alexandrinus. Taxonomy (NCBI): domain Eukaryota; kingdom Metazoa; phylum Chordata; class Aves; order Charadriiformes; family Charadriidae; genus Anarhynchus; species Anarhynchus alexandrinus. Next base: position 1,875,590 of record VUYV01000063.1, on the reverse strand, counting down.
ATAACTCATCCTACAATTTTCCTGTTTCCACATTTTTAAGATGTTTTATTTTGCAAATATGAGAGAATTAACAATAACTCATGACTGTGCACCAAGTGTACCAAGAAATCCCGTCTTTCGCATGGCTGTAGCCGATACCCATTCCCAGCAGAGCTGGTTAGTAAATTAAAACATTCCTTCTAGCAGCAACTGATAACTTCGAGCTGATGATGTAGGTCAAAGACATCTGCAGTAAATTATACCCCCCACCACAGGAGGAAGGGGCACACTTGGGACATGAAGATCGTGTGGATTCCATACTGGAGACCAAAATACACATTTTCACTCATAGCTGCTGCATAACCAGATACCTCACTTTGGTTATTTTGCACCCAAGTGTCAACGGGTCAGCGATAAAGGCTTGGATGGATTTATTGACTGAAGCCACCCGGAGGGCAATGGGGTAGGACGTGGTTTAAGTGATGGGTGCCCAACCACGGGGGCCTACGTGGAGCTCAGATGACCAGAAAAAAACACGCTGTCCTGCAAATACCTGTGATTTGGTTTGCCGGCTTTGTGGGAGGCTTGGGTTTCGGCAGTGTGTCCATGTTATAATTAATAAGCAATTTCTGTTTGAATGGCGTGTTTTGTCTTCATTTGAGCACGTTCTCCGCAAAGACAAAGATCAAGACAAACCTACTCAGAACACAGCGAAGATAAAAGGGAATCATAAAAAGAGACAGAAAGAGGAAAAGAAAGAACAAGGAAAAAGAGAAGACAAAGAACAGGGAGACACCAAAAAGGACACAGAACAAAGATAGGCAAAATGAAAAGACAAAGAAAAGACAAAGAACAGAGATGATAGAGCACCAGAAAATATGCAAGAGAGGCACAAAAAGAAAAAGGGGGGAAAACAGCAACTGAGAACAAAGGGCAGAGAACAGAGCAAGAGCAGAAACACACAGGAAGGGAGAAAAATGGGAGAGAATTCAGCCAAGATGAGGCATGAAAAACAGCCCAAAGAACAATTAAAAATAAACACAATGAAGAGAGAAAACAGCTAATCATCTTCTGATTTGCATTAAAAAAAATAAGTCATGGCAACACAGGCTCAGCAACAGAAATGTTGTCAAGTTGAATGTCAAGATTTCTCGTGTCCTGTAAATTCAGTCGGAGAGTCAGTACTTTGGAAGCCTCTGGGTTGGCTGATGCTACTGTCCCGGCTGTGGGAGAAGAGGACCAGTGAGTTGAAGGATTATTGCCAAATGGTGAAGAAATGGCTGAAACTGGTGCTAAGGGAGGGCTGTCCTGATTACAGAACAGATTTAGAGGGAGGAGCTTGCAGGCAAGGGATACTCAAAAAGCAGCAAAACTCCCTTCATAAAGGTAGGAGATCCATTTCCATGATGAACCAAGCTGACAAAAGTACATCTTATCCCTTCCACAGCTTCTTTGCAAGAAAAGCATGGTAGAAAACCTGATGCACATGTATACCTACAATTTAAGAGTATTTCTGTAACTCCCTCTGTCAAAAAAAAGGCATTAAAAAAAAAAAAATCACCCCCACATTAGCAGTTAACAGATACCCAGCCATGGTAGAAATTCCAAGATTTGTAGGTTTTGAGCTGACCAAGACAGTCTGTATGAGATTTAAAAGTAACTCCTAGAGAAACCATAAAGATTTCAGTCCTGCTGCAAAAACTGAGTAAATAAATCTTGACAATGGACAAATAAAGAATCTAGGAGGTACAGAGCTTCATGGAGAAAGTGAACACTCAGGAGTTTTGTGCACATTGCAAAAAGGCATAAAGGGCTAAGGGATGCGGAGGTCTCCCTGGTACAGCAGGAGGACACCAGAGGGATGGATCCAAGCCAGGGTAGGGGAATATTACAATAAGAGGTTGGGTTTTTTTTATTTCCTGCTTAAAGTTTCTTGCCACATTCCTTGTCTGGTCCTCCAGCTTTACAACACCTCCTCACCTCCTCGATGACCCAAAACATTTCAAGGCAGATGTCGTGGGCTGGGGTGTCATTTTCCATATCTGAGACAAAGAACTCTGATTTTGTAAAACAACCTTTGAAGAAACTCAAAAGGTGTAAGGTCCAATTTTGTCTCATAAGACTAGATCTTCTGAGTACCTCTGGATTTGGTCCTACAGATGTTTTAAGGAAATAGGTAAATTAATGTATCTCTAACAATAAAATATTGATCTCTTTCACGTTTCCTATAGACCAACAGAAGTTCTGACAAATGCAGAATCGTACAACAAAAGCCACTTGAGATGCAACAGCTTGCCAAAACCTAACTTTTTAAGTATTTGTGTTATTTTTCGTATTGAAACACTACCCTTATTCTTTATACAGGATCAACTATCATGAATGACTCAACTAGCACTGATTTTATGCGTTTGTCCCTGGTACACCATGTTTTCTTCTGTTTTAATCCCTTAACATTGGTATCACATTTAATGTCACTAATACATAGAGCCATACTACTTCATATTCTTTATGCAGCGTTCAGTTGGCTGGCAGTACGGGAAAACTGGTGTGCAGTGGGTTAAACATGCTTCCCATGCTGCTCGTTGGTTATATTTTATTTACCAGTATTTCTATAATGTGCTTTTTTTTTTTTTTTTTTTTACCTTTTGAGATTTCCACATTTCTTTCAGAACACTTTCACCTTATTTCCGGGCTGCTTCTCCCCAAGGGGCAAAGTGGAGGTTCAGAAACTTCATATGAACTTCCTGAAAAAGAAACAGATCACCTATTAAAAAAACCAAGTGGAATGTGCTGTGAATATAGTTTAATATGTCCCAAAGAAAGAGCTGGCTCTAATCACAACATAAGATTTAAAATTCATTGTTGTAGTCAGTTTATTGATTTAATAATATATTTATTATTTATGATTTCTATGGCAGATGGAATTCTGTTTCCATTATTTGATCCAGGTTAATCAGAGGATAATGTGCTGCTTTTATACTTTCACCTAAAGACTCTTCTGGTGCTCGAGAAGCAGACTTTTCCAGAACTGCAAATCAAATCCCTTTCTGTCATGCAATTATGGCTATTGCCCTACAAAATTATAATCTGTTTAAAATCTAAGGCTAATATTTGAACTAAAATAATTGCACACATATGAATTACACCTAAGGTAGAAAGGTTTCCAGAGGGGCTCTGGCCTTTCAGATGGTTTCACTCTTTTAAAGTGCTTGTAACTGGCTTTTGGGGTGTGCCACTGCTCCTTTCCCCCATGTACCCAAACCTTCACTGGTGACACTGCTGCTGGTCACTGGAGGTGCTCCTCCTGATTTTAGTTTCCCATCACTCAAGACCAAGACCTTGGGAAGAACAGCCATCTGCCAAAGGCGGTGTAGACAACATCTACAAAGCGTGTAGACACTCCTGCAGAAACACACCTTCGCGCCATGTTCTGAGGGACATTTTGATTTGCTTACCGTCAGAGCAGTTTTGACATGATTTAACTTACGTATCGTGAGCTTCACAAGTATTTATTATTCCTGTATCCCAACATCAAACTTATGATGCTGAATCATTCGTTTCCTTGGAGAACAGCAGACACTACTGGCAACAGGCTACTAAAATCTATTCAGAATACACAAGGCGAAGGAAAGAGAAATCAGAGCAATGATATTTTCATGCCAGCTGACTTCATCCTACCCTAGAATGATTTCCAGCCTTGCTGATATTTGATACGGGGCCTTGCAAGATCTGGTTTGAAGTTTATCTATCTTCTTGCTTTTTTTTTTTTTTTAAAGGACACTCCACCCTCTGAGTCCCCACTGCCAAAGAGCAAGCTCGGGGTGCCCAAAGGCACAGCCGTACCCGAGCCCCCGAGCTGTCAGCCTGCAGCCCTGTAAGCTGGAGAGAAGCTGTTGGATGTGCAAAGCTCCTCTCCCGACCTCCACCAGTAGAGCTACACCCCTCTGCCTCCTAGTCCTGATTAATACAGCGCGTATAACAAAGCAGCTTTCACACCCGGTTCTGGCTAGCTGAGCTCTTCCCTTGCTTGAACATCTATGAAATTAAAAGAAAAAAAAGAAAAAGTGTGCACTGAGCTGGTAGCATCTTTCTCGTGACCATATTCTCATCTGCTCCTGCAGCTCACCCCTAGGGCTTGTTGGCAGCGTGGCTGGCTGTGAGAGGGGAGACTCACACATTCAAAGCAAGACTTCAGACAAATAGAAAAATAAATAAATAAATAAAAAACCCCAACAAACCAACCCCAAAAGGCTTGAATGCTGATAAAGAAGATGGAGTAAATGAAAAAAATGAGTGTGCCACAGTATGGGAATATTTCCACAGATGGACACGAAAACAGAGAAATCTCTTGGACTCTCCAGGAAGACAGAGAAAGTAAATTCAGAATATTTTAAGTCAATTTTCACCCCCTATTTTTGAGGATTTCCAGAGGCAGGATTGAGGATGGGCTTCTCATCCTCCAAAACCCCTTTGGACCTCTTCTCCTTTAAGGTATCTGAGGATGGCAGCTCCACCCCTGCCACAGTCCTGCAAACAAAACTTCTCCATTTCTTCTCAAGACAGAAGATGACACTGCTTCCACATCACTGCCTGTCCGTAGCAACATACAACAGATGATGAAACCGGGGAAGAATCCCACACCTCCAATGTTCAAGGAAAAAAATACCTAAATCTATAAAATGTGTGCCTTGTTTTTCTTTTGCTTTATTTTGTCCTGAAAATATGGACATCATGGGGAAATCTGCCCTTCTGCTTGTGAGAACTTAGGAGGAGCAAGGAGAATGGACTGAAATGCAGAGGTGTCATTTAAATGCTATTACGTCCAAGTTCAGTCCCCTTTCAAAAATTTGGCCCTCCTCGACATTGAGCTCAGGCACAGTCCCAAACCACAGCTGTAAAAGCATCGGTCATTTTAAAGGTCCAGTTGTGCTGCGGGACAAACATACGGCTCTTACCAGCCCATCCTCTTTTTTCTGCTATACACTATCTGAATTTTATAGTTTGAAAATGAGGGGCATCTTACCCAATTAGGCACTCCATAGCCTAATCAGCTTCTTTCTCTACCAGGAAAATATTATGCATTTCAACCCAGCTGTTCCCTTGTGTTGTTGTGTTGTCAGTCATATTCTGCTGGAGAGAAAGGCAATGGTGAGCCGAGGACATTCCTGCACATCTGTTAGCTGAAAGACAGGAATAGTAAAGGATTTTAGAGCAATTTCCAGAAACAATAAGAATTAGTTGCTCATCTGACACTAACAATGTTCACCTTTTCCTCTTCTTTAACGTGTCTGTCAAATAATGTAATTATTAAGGACCAACAATGTGGCTTTTTATGTGAACCAGTGCTGACTACACTGGAGTATTGCATTTTTAATTATTATGATGTTAAATGGCTTTAATTGCTGACACTCTCCTGATTCACAGAGCATTTTTATAACATTTATTAAAAAAAGGCCAAAGTTTATTTTACAGTCTGCAATAAAGCAGAACACAAAAACCAGCAATTGGCTCAATGATCCCAACACATTAGTTTTATACACAGACTGCATATTATTCTTGCTCTATAAGTGATGTGAAAAGCAAAATTGAAGTCCTGTACAAAATTTGATCATCTTACTTAATAACAACAGATGCTCAGAGTGGTGGCATTTTGAAAAGAGCTCTGTATGCTACTGGTTATTAAATGGCAGGACATTTGGCATCCTCTAGCATTATACCATTTGAAAACCATAGAGTCACATAAATAGCCGATGAGAGCTAGAAAAAAAAAAAAATTTAGCTCCTGTCTGCATAACACAATTCACTTCATTTAAAATATTTAAAATGGTTAGGCTGCCTTTCAAAAGAAAAGTCCGGAAAACTTATTGGAGAGGGAGCTTCCCTTTTATCTGGAAAACACAGGAAAGCAAATATGTTGAGGGGAAGAGAAGGAATGGTACAACAGCATGACTGATCAGCCTTAACCGAGAATGCTAATGGCTTCTGCTGCTTTGTGTCAAAAGCTCAGCACAATTTGGAAAAGGCTCGGGCACAAAATTTCCGTCTTGATTTTAAAATGAAAATATTGGCAATACGTAGCCAAATTAACATAAATGCAGGACGTATCAACAACACATGGGTATCATTTTAATGGTGCAATTCCTATTCAATAAAGAGGAATCAATAAAGACAGTGGCTTACTTTCTTCCCAGTATATAAATTACACTCACAGAGCATCCACTGCCTACATAGTTATACCATTGCTATTTGGTTAGATTCATATATACTATAAAAAGTTCTAATCAAGTTGATGGGCACATACAGTGCAGCTTTCTCATTTTTATTTGCGCTTAACAGCCACTATGTAGTACATTTATCAAGGCAGAAACCATCAGGATCTGTTTGCCCAACATGTTTTACCTAGAACAACCCATTCCACTCGCTGTTCCAAGGAAAACCAGCAAAGCTGCAAGTAAATTCCTGCATCAGGCATTGTTACCATTAAAAAAAAAATAAATTAAAAATAAAATAACCTCAAAAATCCCCTCAAATACAGGATGAGAACTGAAGACAAGATTCACTGGGCTGTAAGGGGGGTGTGCGTGCACGTGCCTTTTATGTCTGCTGAATAAAATCTTGAAGATTGGGTTATAATGGAAGTGCTTATACATCCTTAACTATGGCGTTGCAAATGGTGCTACTATCATTAAGAGTGCATTGTTGTTTGTTTTATGCTAATCTTCCTTCAGTGTGACAGACTGTCACCTGCATGGGGGGTAACTTCCAGCGCTATATTAGCCCATATGGCACAAGCTAAATTGTATCTAAGCTATGGGCTAATTATGGATGAGTTAATAAAACCAAGCAATGTCAGTCTGGCCACTTCTTCTGGTCCTCTGCCGACCCCCCCAAGTGAGTTATTGCCTGCACTGTTCTCTTAAACTATTTTCATTTTTGTTCTTGACAATTGCTGCCAAGCTTTATGTTTAAGACCCTTTAATCCTTTTCCTTTCTCAATCCCGCACAAGATCGGGTCAAAACAATCTCTCTACTCTTTTTCCATGTGATAACTTTCCCCTGTTCATCAAAGGGTGGTGCAACCTAGCGAATACTAAACGCACCGTGTTAAGTTTCCTGGAAACTTATCTGCACAGCTGTGGTATAACAAACAGATTTTCATATTTTCAGGGAGTTAAAAAATAGGAATCATCTTCCTTAAGCATGGGATCAAAGAGATAAACATTTATTCCATTAAATGAACATCCAGGTAACAGAAAACTGTAGGAATGAACGAACATAGTAAAGAGTCTTTTCACATGTTTTAAGGTCAAGCACATGCTTAAGTGCTGTTTTGGACAAAGGCCCAGCTTCTTTCCCTTCTTAAAAAGAGGGGAGGGAGGAAGAGGGCACCTCACAAGTGTTAATGTTCCCACGTCACTCCGTCTGCTCTCCTTTGTCCCCACTTGCGCCTTTCAGTCGTCAGCCCCTGGCAGCTGGGAGCGTGCTCGCTCTTCGGCGTACGCTGCTTTTCCCAACGCGCAGTGCCCTGCAGGAACCACCAGTACAGCACAACGCCGCGGGACAGAAGATCAAACTTTGGACCGACCAGAAAGAGACAGAAACTGTAGAAAAATCTTGTCAGCGACGGAGAAAGGAAAACAAAAAGGGCAATGTAAAATGAAGTGCACTTCAGTAATAGGAGAAGAAGAAGGGGAAAAAAAAGTAAGTGAAAATGCCCATCACCTCTTTGCCTCCGCTCGCACAATGCTCCTTCCCTGATCTACAGCCTGAAAGAGCATCTCAGGAGCAGGCGGAGACCAAGCCCCCTCGCGAAAGGGAGAATTATTCAAAGACTACTCAAGTTTTAATTAAACAAAACTCAAATAAGGAATTTCAACAAAAAGCATCATGTTAGGGGATATATTCCTTAAACCTGGCAATAAAGTGCTTCCCCACATGCAAGACCATACAAACTCCTAGCAGCAGAAGTCACGATTCAGGATATGAGACATCTCTAGGTACCGCTCAGCTCATTGCATTGGCTACCTTCAACCCAAGAGTCCAAAGCTTAGGACAAACTCGACATGTCTGTTTGCTCCATTAGTCTATGGGTCTTTCAGGATTTTGCTCTCTGCGTTCAGTCCGGGTCAGTTAGCAACTGAGTAAGATAATGAAAAGGATCAAGCATAAAACCTCTGGAGAAAAGAAAGCAGAGCATCCTTTTGCCTTGTTGGAATTTCACTCAAGTCCTGCTTCCTCGATCTCAAATAGCAAACATGTAGAGCATACACCTTGGACTTCATTTTCTTCACAGCAGTCATGAAAAACAAAAAGGACAGAAATTGAGATGTGTGAATTCAGATGTGGTAGCAGATACTCAGCACTTCAGGTTTTGGCCCAAGCTCTCCCCCGAGGGATCTTAACATCTCCCTATGAACACAGGTCTGAATTAGGTCAGTACTCTAAGGATATTTAATAAAAACTTGCATTAAACAACAACAACAAAAAAAAGCAGGCTCAACTTCTGGGAGTCAGCAACATCCTTCCAGTCCAAGCATTCTCATTTTTAGATAATGCTGTGCAGCTCCAAGAGGAAATACCACAAGGTTGCTGTGCTTCGGAGCTATTACTTCCACATTACAACTTCATACCACTTTCAATACAAGTATGCAAGAAATAAGTAGATTCCTTGTTCTTTATTTCCTGTAAGGAACAATGCCATGTTTCACACAATGCCTTGTTAAATAAAAAGTCATTGGGCAAACTGCTTTTAAACCCATCATATGCAATGAAATGTTTCATCTGGAACTGGAATTGTTTTTCCAATTCCAAGTTTTACTCTCTTCTTGGCTTTTTCCTCCTTCCCTTCTTATTTTCTTCTCTTAGTTTATAGACAGTCTGCTAATCTACTCAGAGCCACAGTACTGAAAACTCTCTTCTCACTCAGTGAGTCACCCCTGGAAATGTATTATTGCCTTAAAAGTCAAGTTCAGACCTAATCACCACTTAGATAGTACGAGGAGACAAAGGCAATATCATTGTTATTCAAGTTGCTTAGTCCTTTACTCAAGAAAAATTCTTCCCTGGACTATTCCCGCACATGAGGGAACCCATTGGTGTGAAACTGAGACTGAGTTTTCCCCCTAAAAGATTAACTTAATTAAATTAAATTCAAATTCGATTCAAACAAATTCAACAATTCTGGGAAATCTTATGGTTCACGTTACACGGATCACCTTAAATGATTACAACAGCCCTTTCTGGCCTGATGGATCTTGACAAGTCTATGATTCTGTGAAATTACTTAATAGAATAAGTCAGAATGGTAAAGACTAATTCAACCTTCAAAACGGAACCAGCGCTCTTACCTTGTTTTCTCTCTAACACCAGAGGAATTTGATTTCTTTGTACTGTTGTAAAAACAGTGACACAGAAGTTACTGGATTGTACTTCTCTTTTAAGTACCACAACCTCTGAAGAGAACTTCCAGAGAGGGTTGTTCAGGTCTTTAATTATTGTAACATGTATTCTGTCTCTTCTTGGGTGATAAGAGGTCACTTGTTAGCAGAATATCCCCCAAGTAGTTCTTTCCAGCGATTCGGGGACTTAAGCAAGCTAGGAAAGGCAATGAGCAGAACCTTCAGTAACTGGAAACCCCTCTTTCTGGTATGCAAAACAAAACTTTACTCTGTAGGAGGATGCACAGGAGCAAATACGCTACAGAAGACACTAGTGGGTCTGTGGCTGAATCAATTACGTTCCTATACAAGCTTTTATTGTAGCAAACTCTTTGAGAATGACCAACCAGGCTCCGTGACCTATCAGGTTTTCTAACGCAAAAATAATGTAGTACAACATGCCTTTCAGTCTTTGTTCTTATGAATTACACCTCAGGTTGCTCTATCCTTGGTAGTCGTTCCTCCCCTGTATCACCTTATGTTTGAAGAGATCTAAAGATTAGACCACTTAACGGCACACTGTGTTCACTATACAAATTATTGATTGCCTGTTTTTAGACCGTTTCTCTCACAGTCTCCTGTAGTGAATTGAGAACGGAATACAGCTGATAATATGTGCCCTTTCCTCAAGTTCAACCGCCAAAACACTTGGGTTACAATCTCGCAGGATGTTTCTATCATTATCTTGCTCCCCCTAACGAGTAACGCTCAGGTTTTAAGAAGCAGAACAGCACTCGCTGACAGCCTGAGACACTAATTATTTTTTTTTTTTCTGTTATAGCTGCATATATGAATAGTATAGTAGAATCTGGGTTATACATTTTCTGTATTTGTTTCCATATTTCTTTTATCAGAAAATAAAGTCTAAGCCTAGCTGCTAAGTTAGGATGTGTCCATGAACTTTCCCAACCTTGCAATTGTTCCGACTTCTATTTCCAGAAGACCCATCGATACACTAAAATTAAGCTTACGCAGCAAAATCCCTCTTTTTCAGGTGTCTTGTAAGAACAGAGGAAAAAGCCCATTACACTGTGGTCTGAGAAAATGAAGATTTGATTCTTATTTGCACAAAGGATCTCCCACAGAGCCTTTGGAGTACAAAAGCTGTTACAGTGGAAGCAAACTGTGTTTGGGAAGAACCTGTGTTATCCTAGAAACAAGATAATGAGGTTACTGTTTCCAAATGTAAAAGGCAGAAACTTTCTGGCACGTGACCGCGGGACTCCAGGGACCCCCAACAACCAGCAGCTCTCTCCTGTGCTTCTCCGGGCTCTCGAGCAGCCCCGTTGCACCCTGTGCATCTGCTCAGCCTTCTCCTCCATCCTCTTTGGGGACAGTTAGGCTTTTGGGGACTGGTTTTAACAACAGCACGACACTCAGTGCAGCAGAGCATCTTGTACGAAGCAAAGAAACCTCATTGTGAACAGCCCATATACACCTCTTTCTGTCACACCCCCTCTTTCTTCCTAGGAGCTTGCTCTGAAGCAGGTCAGACATGATGTCTCATCAGGGCAAAGCTTTCTCCCATTAGTCCCCCAGCTACAGGGGAGGGGAAGGCAGCAGATTTCCATTTGGAGGACCTCACCAATTGCGCTGATGAGTTTAGCTCACTCTGCTCGCCTCTTTGGTCACTGGGTCATAAGGCCACCCATCCCATCTTCTCATAACTGCTTCTCACTACCAGTGCTAGCTGGGAAATGCCAATATTTGATTTATTGGTCCCATCCTTCTCTGTTCAAGGCTGTAGCGCTGAGCTAAAAGACCTTTTTCAGCCAGCTGCTTTCATCCACCACTTACTTTGCCTGTATCTCCCACAAGCTCAATAGAAACAGGTACTCACCTAAGACCATCATGGCATCTGACACGTGCTGCCTTTATGTGCTTAAAGCATTTAACATAAAATGAGGTCAAGGCTTTTTCTTCAGGAAGGTACAATACCCTTCCTGACAGAGGCTGCAAGCCCTTGGGCCACCAGTCAGGCACTGGGGGCAGGAGCAGCAGGGAAGAGAGCCTGGGCTGTACCTGTGGCATAGACCGGCTCTTTGCGCGTCTTTACAACGGTTTGGAGCTGAATAAAACCGCTTACTGACTCTGTGGCCGTGTGCTACAAGTGCCACATCTCCAAGTCCTACAGAGCGTAAAAGGGCTGGTTGATTGTGCTTTACTTTGTCTCAAATTATCACCTGGGCAGGGGGGAGCGTGGAGCAGGAGGTGCTACACCTGCCGGCTCTCCCTTCACTGATATAAAGACGCCTTCGGTAAGGAAAGTGATGCAGAGAGCGGGCTAACCCCGGATAAAGCGGAGTCAGAGAGGAGGTGGCATAAGCTTAAGCTGGATTGAATACAATATACAGTTTCCCAGCAGTATGAAGAATCTATATATTTACATAAGAGAAAGGTCCTCTTTTATAGTGGAAAATTCAATCATTTGATATTCGGCAGCTGGATACTGTAAAAATCATTCTCCGTGTATCTCATATTAACTCACGGTAAGCTGATACACCTGAGCTTTTTACAACACTCGGGGTTGAGTATATATAGATTGCTCAACTTGGAAAGGTCACTCATGCTGTACACAGGAACCTGACCACAGTAATCTGTAAAGAGCAGATATTGTTCTCCTTGTTTGTAAAGACTTTAGGAATGTAAACAGCAGCACTCAGGCTCTTTCTTTGGGATGTATCGAATTCACGGGCGTTGTGTGCGAAGTTTACAAATGTAAGACTTCGCAGTTGGTTTTGGCAAGTCTAGTCATAATCTTCAGCGAAATCAAAACACAGCAAAGATCACACTCCACATTTCTGAGACCTATTTTAATTAAAAGCTTTCATTGGGAAGGGATAGTTTCAAGCTCTCCCCCTTTCTTCCTTTGCATACAGACATAAACATTTACCAGAACCAAACTCGGCATTGATTTTCCTTTATCCCTTGCGCTAGCCTGAGGTCCCGAGAGACGAACAGATGAGGTTAAGGTTAAGAAAGTTATGCACAACAGCTCTTAACCTGATGGCTAGGAAGATAAACAACGTGCTAGTATCATTTAGGTGAACTCGTCTATCAAATTACCTATCCCTGTTGGATTTGGTATGGAGCGTTCCCACTTTTAACTGAACAATTCACTAGTGCATCTTCAAAAGGTTTCTTGGCCAGATTGAAGTCAAACGCCCACTATGGAAAAAAAAATACAGTTCCTTGAAATTTTGACCACCTGTTTGGACAAGGTGACCTGGCGTGAGTTATTGTCCAGTCAGATGCAGCTGAGACGCAGTTGTAAGGGCATCTAAAATACGGTTAGAGACAGAACAAAAGAAAAGCAGAAAAAGTGTGCTCGATGCTGTATTTCATCTTCCCCATATTCCTTCCAATGTAAAATTCAGATGCCGCCACTGACGATCTGTTTTACAAGCTCATTGAAGTCAGGCGCTTAGCAGAGAGTTTTTCCACTGGTCAGATCTTCAGCTGGTAGAAATTCTCAGCATCAGGGACACCAGTGAAATCACAGCAATTTATTTTATGGGGAAAATAGTGTGGTTGGGTGGTCTCGTGTTAATCACGGACAGCTTCCTGTAGTACTGACGGTTGTTCCCTGCACAGATTTGGTTGAACCCCGGTCTAACGGCCTCTTTTTTTGGTGATGTTCGAAATGGAACATGTCCTTTAAGGACAACTCCTGGAAGTCAATGCAGTATTTATTGCAGCTCTGTACAATGACTTGTGCTGATTTCAGTGGCATTATTTCCATCTTGAAACCACTTATGACTGAAAGACAGCAAATATGCTATGTTTCTTCAATATAAACCTAAGAAGTATTTGAATATAAGATGCTAAGCAAGATCACTGCTTTTCTCAGACATTTGGTTTCCATTTGCCTATTAAAAAAAAATAGTAATGCTCTGCTCTAGTAATTTCTCTATTTTATTTAATTATTTGCACCAAATCCAGTTCGCTTCCTCCCTTAGGTAAAGATTTTTATTTATTAAAGCAAAAGTGCATGAAGAGTTTTATTTTCCATTTGGCAATTTGGTCCAATTTTCATAAGCTGAGAACATTCACTCAAGGTTTTACTTCTGTAAAACCAAATTAAAGGATAAATTCAGTATGCATTCCCTGTAACCACTTTGCTCCATTGAAGACTCTGGAAAGCTGTGGAAGCCAAAGGTAGTTTTTACTGATTTTGGCCTTGGGAGATCACATATATCCTGAGACCAAAAAATACTGGGGGAGGATGAATTTCATACCATTAATGTTGCAAGGTTGTTAGGCATCTTGCAAGGCCTTCTGTATCTTTTTTTTTTTCGTCTTCCAGTCTGGGTTGTTTTATGGTTTTATTTTTCTCTGCAGACATTTCCCTGGCCAGAAAACTAGTTATTAATAAAAATGAACTTCAGATACTGAGTTTTAACCTCATCAGAAGTTAGCAGAGAGACTACTTGCTACTTCAGTCCTACTTCACTCTTTAAAGTAAATCAAGACAAAACACTGAGCAGCTGTAGCCATCAGGGTCCATTTAACTACTGCTGCTGGAGGAGCCCAATTCTGCTCTCTGAGGCAAAAGCTGAGTTTTTCCTTTTTTTTTTCCCCATCGCTCCGTTCTGCCCACGTCCAGGAGTAGGTGTTATCCTTGTTGTGTTCCTACTGGTGAAATATCCCTTATCGGATGAAGCAGCTACTCAGATTTCTCTCAAAGCTCTTATTCCTGAAGCAAGGAATTTGGGGGAGCGATCCAACAAGAACTGGGTATCTCCTGACGAGCATTATCGCCAGCCAAGGAGCATCAGCATCGCATCGACTCAGTTACATAAACACAGTTTTATGTAAGTGGAAGGTAATGGCTCATTTATCTAATTTTATCTTCAAGCAATAAATCGAAGAATAGTTAGTTTAGGCTGTTCTGCTCACCACAGATTTATAGATGTGACAGCTAAAACTCAAAATTAACAGAGGAAATTTTATTTTCTCAGTCATTCCTTGTAGAACTCTTCAGTCTATTAATATCATAATTAGTAGAAGGGGAGTAGAGAAAATAAAATTTGTCAATAGAGAAGGAAAAGATTTAGAGTGACTGTCTGATAATCAGACACAGAAATATTCTGCGGGCTGGTAATTAGGTGTTTACAACACAACTTTTTCAGGGAAAACACTGAATACAGAAGTTGTGTTTAAGCACTGAAACATCCTGTTCAATGAAATGGGCTGATTTATCCATCTGATTTATCCCAGGTGCGGAGAAAACGTCTTTCTCAGTCATTTGTAAGGCCCAACCACATACACTTCCCTTGTCGTCATCCCAGAGCCTGGAATAGGTGGTGGCTGCAGAGGGCACAGGGACAGAGCTGGAAACACAGACACCTTGTCCTGCTTTCCACGGTGTCAAAGTAAAGCCATAAAACTTCTGCTTTGGTTGTGGCCCTCGTACTGGGGTGTAAAACTGCTGCTGGTGAAGTGTTTCCAGTTCTTGGTTCTTCTTTTGATATTTCTAGTGCCGTGGGGACTATCAGCATCCAGTGCTGCTCCTACCATCACTGGCACCACTCCCATCCTCCGACCTGGGCAAAAAGCAGAAGGAAGTCCCAATCTCCTGCCCAGTTAAAGCCCACACTTCTGCTGATGTGACACAAAAAGAAACTCAAATGGGGAAGAGAAAGTTTAGGAAAGATCTAGTTAGGGGGAAGGAAAATCAACCAAGCCCTGCTTGTTTTCTATAGACAAGAGTGCACACATGATTAAAACAAAATAGCAATGAAAGAGAGTAAAGAACGGTGTGCAACAAAACCGCATTTTTAATCTGACCCAGCTCCTGTGAGAAGCTATTTTTAAAAGTTCTTAGTAATTCCTGATATTCTTCTTTACAAATGTGGCTACTGTGCAGAGATTGAGGCAGAAAGAATAATTAAAAGTTATGCCTGTAAAGGACCTGGCGCATTAAGCCATATTCAAAGCAGACAATAACAATAACTCACAGTAAACCTGCAGAAACACCGCTTGATAAATTAGAGTCAACACCAATTTGTACTATGGAAAAACTTCTTTTGGAGTCTGAGAAATCTATTTCTCTCTGCATAAAGGATGCTCTGCACCAGGTGGCTGTAGATAAAATGTCCTCTAAGCTGTCAGCACAGACCCTGGAAGAGCAAATCCCAGGATCAAGGAGTATTTTGGAGGTGCAGAGCCCATACACCACCTCTGGCACCTCGAGTAGAGCAGGTAGTGGGGAGAGGGGAATGCCTCAGGTCCAAGGTGCCTCAGTTAGACAGATGCGAGGTGCAAGTTAGGGAGAATTTGGGCTACTTTCCCTTACAACGAGGACCTGCCAAAGACCGAGGTAGCCTAAGATCAGGATGGAATATGCAAAAGGCAATTTTGACCCAGGCTCTTGCTTTCTCTACATGTCTACCATGAGTTTTAAACTAATACGGGCTGCAGGATCTGTCCCTTCAAAAATTAAATGATTAGATGATAGAGTCATTGTTGCCTAGGCACAATTGTAAGAAATAATAATTTCCCGCAAAGAATCATTAAACAGACGGGCATCAAAATTAGTTACAGAAACAACCATGTTTGGCTTGATCTTCGGCTGTTGTAAATCAGCATAATCTGAATGACTTCAAAGAAAATTATGCCAATTCTCAGTACTGAGAATCTGTTCTGTCGCGCTTAAACTCTGCCCCACATCTTGACATACTGTGTTAGTCGAGTGTTTATTCTCTTACGTTAAAAAGACTAAAATACACACCTTTCATCTGCTCTCAGCAAATTGCATGGGATTTCTCGTTGGCTAAAACTATCAGCTGTGGCCGGCCACAGAAAGGTTGTCCAGCTGCTTAGGAGCCCATTTAAATATGAATTGAAACAAGAGTGTTTCATGGAAATTTGGACGCTCCTAGCTCTCACTGGCTTTGTCCGCCTGTAGATTGTTTGTCCCTCCTTTCAGTTCAATAGCTTCTTTCAAATTATAACAAACAAGTATGCTGGGGAATACCACGAAACAGCTCCAAAGATGTAGCGTTCTTTTATATTCCCGGGCATGTCACTTGCTAACAGCCCCAACGCCTGCTCCTGCAAACTGGAACAAGGGCGAGAACCGACAAAAATTCCCCGCTCCTGAGGAAACAAGCAAAACGAACCAACCCGCCCCTCGAAACAAAGAGCAAAAAATATTTCCTCAATTAGGCGGCTGAAAAAAATGTCCAGAACCTGGCAACCTTAATTCATGTGTGGGCCTTGCTTTTCTCACTAGTCTGGCTCATTTCAAATGGTTTCCGTCAAGAATAATGGCCAAGAATTGGTTCTTGATCTTCCATGAAAAAATAAGGTACAAAGTAAATGAGATTAACTGGGCTGGAGGAGTATAAATTAATGATGATTTCATAGCAGACCTGCTCGACTTGCATAAGATTAATTGTCACATTATAATAAATGTCTAAATTGGGCACTGGAAAGCTTGGATTTTCATGGATACATATATTTCTTATAAATTTTACTAACAAAACCCAAGTCTGAACTCAGATGCATTAATTATTGTCAGATTTGATCAGATTCCAGTCTCTGGAAATCAGCAGCAGTGCAGTGGAATTATTATTATCACTAATATTACTATCGCTATTAACATTATTATTTTTTTAGCTATCCACCATGATGCTGTTTGATTTATTTGGGGGGGAATATAAAAGTGCAGATACAACATGCACTTCTATACCTTTTAAAAATGTAGCTGATATCATAAAAGACCAAATCCCCATACCTTTTCCCCAAAAATTCCTCTGTTTGCTGCTAACCGGCAGGGAAGGTTATCCCAGACACAGACCTGACTTTTGTGATCCAGAATTTCTCCCTTTCCTAATATACCCACACAGAAAGTAGTTTTTCTCTAATGAAATTAGAAAATAGCAATGACAATTACTGCGTGTCCAGAGCATGTTTCAAGCCTTTTTTCTTTCCCTGATGGTCACGGACTCACAGTATGGGGAGGCTTATTTCTTAAATGTCATCGCTTTTGTCACTTTAAGTTCTATTAAGATTGGTTATTGACTTTATGTATAATTAATGGCTTCCAAAGTCCTACATTTTTACACGTGATAAATCTTGGTGCCGAGAAACCAACAAATTTCTGTTGTTTATTGCCCTTCCCTCTTCCCCACCCAGGAGTAACAGAAGTCGCTTGAACTAAAGCCCTACGGCTTCTTCCATAAACGTGTCTGGATGTTTCTCACTTAGGTTGACGTGACAATTATTAGAACTGGCACATATAAACACAAAAAGCAAGAGGCATTAACAGGTCTATTCACTAAGGGTTCTGCACCCTTTCCACGAAAAAACCTTAAATAAAAGTAACATGCCTAAATTGTGTAAATGTCAAGGTTTTCTCATTCATTAATTCCCCTCTCTTTGATGTGCAGTGCTCCCAACTCAGTCTCTGCTCAATGGAGAAGTGCTGGACTGAGAAAAAGCGAGTCATCCTGGCACATTCGCCGGCTCACAAAGGATGCAGACTTGCGCTACGATCCAAAAATGCACTTATGTGCATTGCACCTACGAAGAAGCATTTGTTCGGAGCTCATTTCCCTCCGCCCCCGAGGGGACTGACAGCCATAGCGTTTGCCACACGGGCCTGGGAACAGCTCCACAACATCCTCCTGGTGCCACGCAGCCACGACCCACCGCATCCGAATGACAGGCACAGAAAAGAGAGGAGAGAAAAGTTAATTTTTTTTCCTCTCTTTGGACTGTGCCAGAGAGCTTCTGCCCCTGAGAAAGAGGGTCATCCTGGGGCACAGCATGTACCCACACAGGGGACCGAAGACTCGATGGTGTCTCCTCACCATCAGTAAGCTCTACCCTTACAGAAGTAACAGCATCCCATAAGAGGTGGCCTATCGTGTAACGCATCTCGAAGTGCAGACTTAGAGTCCTCTGCCGCCAACTTTGGGCCATGGCAAAGCCAGGTGGCAACGAGGAGCTCCCGGGACTCCAGCTTGGACCAAAAAACCCCACCGTTGGCTCTGCCCTGGCAGACTGGCAGCTTGTGGAGCTTGGTGGAGATAGGGGGGTCCTCTGCATTTTACAGGGGATTGCTGAGCTCTTTCTTCCATGCAGTATAAGGGAACATTTCATTTGTGAATGGTCTCTTTCTTTGGTGGAATACAGTTCCTATAGAAAAATAATCTCTTTATGTAGTAGAAAAATACCTGATGCTTTCAATCCCCCGAACAATTCCATACAGACTCTACAGAAACAAAATCCCCTCTGTGCTTTATGCTCCCTGCGCGTCCTGAGCGTAAATTTGCCCGGAATGACTGTAATGAATTCATCAGGTTTGTATGACCAGCACCGCTTCAGCAAAGAGAGTGGGGACGGAGAGGAAAAGACCCAACCAGGAGCAGATTTCAGTGCACGTCGTAGGGCTGCATAAAGAAACCAAAAAACAAACGCACCTCTGTCGTGGTATGAACCGACTTTCTTCCTCCTGACTTCCCCCAAGTCATGTAACTGGCACGTGACGCCTGGCACAGATGGCACGCCGTGGCACGCGGAGAGCGTGCCAGCTGTCTGGCGTCGGGACACAGGTGCTGACGCTCGCGCTCGCTGCTCACTGGAAGCCAGACCTCCAGGAGTCAGCCTCTAAGAAAAGAAATGGGACGTCGTCCGCATTTCCCTTTCTCGGTTTTACGATCAAAACGGTGCGCGCGTGCAGAATAAAGGCAAAAGGGTCTCCTAAAGGCTCCTCTGCATGATGCTTAAGACAGATGCAGTAAGGCAGCAGAACTTCATTGCAGTGTACAGGCAACGTATGATTACAGACATAATTACGCACACATGATATACAGATTCATCCATAAGACAATTTGAGAACAAGGCACCAGTTGTTCAGACCCTCATTGCAGTCTGAATATCTAATATATCTCACAATGGCACAGGCAACTGACCACGCATACCCTTTATGAGCGTGAAATATAGAAATGGGCAAGAGAAAAAACCCAAGATTCATCACCACTTTGAGTTAGCATCATCTCAATTGTACAGTGATTTTAAAGTTATTGATGTTTATTTTCAAATCCATACCTCTATAGATTGGAGGTAAGTCACTGCGGGCTGTATATATCAGGTGAGTGACAGGAACGATGACATCAATAACCGGCTACCGTCAATGATGTAATGCCAGTATTACAGTTTCCCATTTTCTTTCGGCACGAGAAAGCACTATTGACAGCTGTTCTCAAACGCTGCGCTGCCGAGATGTCAAACATGCTCATTGATTAGTAATAGAGAGTTATGGAAAAGCCCTTACGCCATTCATCAGCGGTCTCTATTAGTAGCCCAGCCCTTGGCTTTCGGACAGCGTGAGAATGCACCGGCTCCGCAGGAATAAGAAAAACGGGAGTGGAGAGCAGCCGCCAGCTGGAAGCCGGGGAGAGGCAACGTTCCCCAGCCCGCTGCAGGCAGGGTGATTTAGGGCTCTGGCTGCTCGGCTCTGCCAAATGGAAAGAGCAGGGGTCAGGGAAGGCACACGAGAGAAAAAAAGGTCTGGCTGAGTGGCAATTTTACAGCAAATTGTCATCAAAGAGGAGCAGCCGCAAAGAAAGGGGGAACATGAGAAAGGTGATGCAGATAAAGTGGCCTAGATCCTTCTTACACCTCCCATAAA
Organism: Anarhynchus alexandrinus; assembly: GCA_008711295.1. NCBI lineage: Eukaryota > Metazoa > Chordata > Aves > Charadriiformes > Charadriidae > Anarhynchus > Anarhynchus alexandrinus. Next base: position 1,855,532 of record VUYV01000063.1, on the reverse strand, counting down.
TATCGGGACGTCAGCTGCACCGCAAGGATGCTCTGTGGTTTCACTGGGGCTACGAGACTTTGCTTGGCTTCCCTGGAAGTTCTGCCTTTCAATTGCAAATTGACGCTTGCTCCTTTTTTTTCAACTTGCATCCTTAACATTGCTTTCTCACGTAAAGATGTGGCTTTTAAAAGAACAAAATACCCAAAGTTATAAAAGGGGGTACTGAGGGAGCCATAGCAAGACCACATATTCAATGGCTTGTAATTTCTCAAACAGTTGATTTGTTCCGGGCTGTTTACCTACACAAGGCTGAATAGGTGTACGCAGATATAGACATATTTAACAATTCAGGCAATAACAAGAACTAGACTGAGGAAAAAAAGAAAAAAAAAGAAAGGAGCTGTGAAATGTTGAAGAAAATATGTCATTCTCTTTGCTCTCTCTCAGCAAATCTCATTTCACCTGAACAAGGGGGTAGGGGCAAGAGAGGTCTGAACCCTTCCTCTCTGGTCCTTGCAAGACTGAGCAACCTGGTACGTCACCATCTGAGACCGGAGCTCTACATCAAAATCACCGACGCCACCATGAGAAGGACTTTACTGAGTGTTTTTTAAGATTAGGTTTTTTTGCGGGGGTGAGTAACGAGCCCTCACTTCACAGAACCCGAGAAGGATAAAGGTGGTGAAGACTCGTTGCCTTGTGCCACCCAGATGCATGAATACCAGAAAAAGCAGCGGCATGTCTCCAACTTGCAGCGTTGCTAAGGCAGAAGACGGAGCGCAGCCTGGGATACCAAAACACGGCCCGATCAAGTGTTTCATGTAGTCTCTCTTGGCTGCTCGATGCAATACCTCCTTTGTTTGTTCCTAGCAGGGCTATTTATATCACACACTGAACTGAAAGGCAAGCTTCCAAAGGTTTGCATTTTAGGGTTAGTTTGGGCAAGTACCCAAACCTCTGGATGCTAAACTCTCCAAACCACCGGGGTTTGCAGAATTAGGCTAGAAATCACACACAAATGGGCTTTCTCCAAAATAATTTTTGCACTCCATTTGTAACTGAACCACTCTCTTGACATGTTTTTACATTTTCCTATCAAGATCTAACCAGGATATGAAAGTACTGAATACCGAGCAAGAAAAAATATACAAGTAAACGTTGCCTAACTTGATTGGAAATACAGTGCAAGAAATGACATTTCCTCGCACTGCGGTGGAGGGAATCCGTCCTTCACTCGGGATTACAGCGTTGGATCTGGTGGCGAGGTATCAAAAATAGATTTAGTTTTAATTAAAAAGATTATGGAAGTATTAATAGAGGGAGGGCGTCCTCCTGGAAATAAGAGAAAGGGGAGCCAAGCCAAAAGAAATGTCAAGGACGTTTTGTTCTGGGGGCTTCTGAGCTCCACAAGCCCAGAGGTGCTCCGAGGTCCCCATGGACCGAGCAGGTCCTGCCCCTGCGGGGGAGGACTTGGCCAGGATGCCAGAGAGTCCTGAGCTCACATTTCCAGCTTATTTTTGGGCTTAAAGACCTGATGCTCCACTTGGACCAATCCATCTTCATAGACGGAGCAGGGAGAGTGATTTTGCCAGCAGGGACCGGGTCCTCTAACGCTCAACTGCGCAGCGCTGGTGAATTCGGTGCCATGGGCCACCTGTGCCAAGTGACCAGCAAGCCAACTTGCTAGGCACAGGCTAGCAGCCCAGCTCCGCTGCGGGCAGGCTCCCAGAGGCTCTGGCTTGTGCGCGTTAGCCAGCAAGCTCATGAAGACAAGGCAGCGGCGGGTTCCTGACCACCCAGAGTCCCTTGCAGGAACCCCCTCCCCGGAGCTGCAGGGCAGGCGAACGTTACCTGCTGTGCGCGTCCCAAGCAGAGCCGGGCCATTCGCGGCGTGTTTTGAGGATTCTTACCTTCGATACAGAAAGGTTTGGGAAGGCGGCAGTGTTTAGGAGGTAGGTTGGGGGCAAAAGGAACATACTTCTTTTACCATTTTGACCCCTGTTCAAGACATAAAATAAGGCAAGCAGCCTTCTGCACAGCAAAAAATCCTGAAAAAAAGAATTTCTGAGGTTAAAATATTATTCAAGCTCTACAGTTCCGAAATGTCTGTCTTTTTGAAAAACACCTACGAACTACATTCCAAAAGCAAAGGTCATTTTAAAAAGACAATGAATATATTGATTAGTAAAACGTTCCTGAAAACTATTATGACTTGTTCTCCCACTGTTTTTCAGATTGGGATATATGGGATATATTGGAAACAAGCCCTTGCCTGGGAACCGTTCCCTTTTGAATGAATCAGCATTTTCCCCAAGCAAAGGTTTCATTAAGTATTTGTCAGTCTTCCTTATCCCGAAACACCACGAAGACCTACCATACAGCGACCTTAGACGCTGATGCATCTGTACATCCCGAGATGTCCTCTCAGCCCCTGATTTGCCCAGCAGGCAGCTGTAATCCAGTTGTTGGTTTTTGTCTCCCACCAGTGTCTTTCACGCTTGTGCTTCATCCCACAAAACCCTCTCCTTTTCTGTCTGTTACAAAGACCTGGATGCAAGAATTATGAGTTGCAACTCTTAGACAAGATGCAGATGTACACGTTAGGCCACTGCATCTGTCCTCCTTATTAAAGATGAAGCCCCGGTTTATATATTTAGCCTTGATTTAGTTAACATTTCAAGTGAAAGACAAAATGCCTCGTGTCCGCTTGAATAATAGATGCAACCAAAGCAATATCCAGCAATACAGAGTTATGTTACTTTTTAATCAAACTCTCTATTGCTTTCTTCTGTTAAATTACAGATGATCTGCGCCATCCCAATATGTCACTCGGAAACGCGGCAATTCTGCCAGAGCACGTATTTTTAAAAAACCCTGAGAAACATCTTGTAATATTCATGCCGTAATGCTGTGTCTTTTTAAAGTTTCACTGACTGTGTATTTTAAAGCATTTCTTCCAATGCCCTTGCTACCTAATTTGTAAAACAAATCCACAGTCCCGAACAAATCCGAAGGTGGACATATGTGTCCTTGTCTAGTTACTAATGTCCACTATTCCCATGTATTACGGTGGTTTATCAGCTCGCTCCTTTAAAGAATTTGACAGGAGCTTTTTGCCTTTGGCAATCCAGTTGCAGTCTCATTCTACATCTGTTTTGATTGTCAACCTAATTCTGAGAGCAGTCAAAAACCTAGTCAGATCTCTCATGAATATCTTGGCAGGTTATGGCTTATTTAGGCTACAAGTAGCTCTCTTGGAACAGCATCCAAATATCCTACGGACTGACTCGCCCAAATATAAATCCCTCAGTGTTTACAATACCTCCCTGCAAACGGTTATTAAAACGCCTCGTTGAGCAACGATGCAAATAGCAGTCTGCAGCACCTTCAGCCCGCGTGAAGGTCTATCCCGGCCCTCGCTGAGCCTCGCTGCCTGCCTGCCTGCCTGCCTGCCTGCCTGCTGTCCCACGGCCTCAGCCGCACGTGGGCTGAGCTCTCCTCCAGCTGCAGCGGCAGCAGCAAGGTGAAGCGCGGGAGCTCTTCGGGGAAGGGAGAGCAAATTAAAGCTCACTGCAGGAAAGTTGTGCCCCTGGCACTCTGCTCATGCAACAGCTGCAGATACAACAACTATCATCTGACATTCTGACATATACGTTGAGCAAAGCAGCAAGCGAGCCAATGCCTACACAATATCGCGCAGGGCTCCAAGTCCCAGCCTTGAGCAAAACAGGTGTATGACATCCTGTTGCTAGTCTTCAGAGGTTATGGGTACGAGGAGAGACATCTGAGAGAGGAGCAGATGAAAATAACAAAGAAGGTTAAGGCTCGGGTTGACAAGCTCATTGATAATATTTTAGATGGAACAGACCTGCACGTTGACTACAAATTGCTCCTAATGTCTCTCGTAGACTGCAGGCCACAGTCAAAGCGAAAATGGGCTCATTCATTACTTTAGGCAAGCAAATCTCTGCGAAAAGGAACCGCCGCGACCCAGAAGACTCCAGATGTCCTCCAGGGCCGAGGTTGCAGAGCTGTCTTGGTGCCAAAACCACGGCATTATGTTGGGTAGCTGCGGCCTTCCTGCTTCGATGTAAATAAACGGGAGCAATGAAATCCTTTCGTAAATATTTTTGAATTTGGTGGAAAATACTGTTGCAGCGTTTTGCTTTTTAATGTTCTGAGACTAATTGATTATCTAATAGGAGGCAAGGACATTGCCAGGAAAGACATTACTCTCGTGTTAGCATCCAGTAGATGGCTCTTCGTGAAATTTAACTGGGAAAAAACTGTGTTTTGAAGAAGAATTTGAAATTCAATCTTCTAAATTCTTACGTTATAGACATTATGGCCCAGAAACAGATCATCGGCTGCCGTGCCTCGGATTTCATTGCTTCAAGTCACATAGCTCCCTAGGCTAATCAGCCTTTACTAAGTTGCCGTATTTTGGGGAAAGCAAACACGTATTAAAGTGAGGCCATGTCTACATAAAAGATGCTCGGAAGAGCACTGTTGGATATTAAAGTTAGCATCTGCTATTGTCTGGTTAACAATTGGCAATTACCATTAGTTTCCACTGCGGCTGATGGAGTCACAGATGGCTGATTGAGTCAAGTAAGTGCACTTATTCCTATTGAGGGGTATGCTATAGCAGGAAAATACTCACACTAACATTATACGCAATCCAGCCAAAAAGTCACGAGGCATCAATTTCAGGTGTCTGGCCTGTTTGGGATCTGTGCATTTTAATCCCAAAAGATGCTGTAGAGAAGGGCTGTAAAAACTCAAAAACTATGTATCAGACTGCGGTGAGGGGTTAATACAGCACTGTGAAAATCAATTTATAGTGACCTGCAGAGGTATCACTATCATTACAGGTAAAGCTGCTGGGAAAAATTTGGATGGCTTCTTTTCTTTTTTAATAAAATTGGCTTGCTCTGTAATACATTAAAAACATTTCAGTAATCACAATTCATCATCTTTAGTGGAAAATCTTAGCCACTTGGTTTGCATGGCCTTAATTAGAGATTTAATAAGTAGACAACTGTTTAAACACAGCCGTTTTGCCCATTAATATCATGTACCTTGGTTTGATTTAACACCTATAACTGCTAATATATTGTGCCATTCGGTAATGGGACTTTTATGCTTTTAATAATTCCATAGTTTAGAGGTATTAAATTAAAACATGCCTACTGCATCTGCATGCTGGATTTCTGTATTTCTGATACTTTGTACCCGCTCTCCGTCGTGTTGTACCCTTTCCATCTGACCAGATCTCGAGCAGTTTCACCATTGGCACGGCTCAACGCCAGGGAGGACCACGGCAGGGGCTCTGCTGTGGATTGTCCTTCCCCCAGGAGACCATCCAGTTTTGGACTGTCTCCAGTTCATAGAATCATAGAATGGTTTAGGTGGGAAAGGACCTTGAAGATCATCAAGTTCCAACCCCCCTGCCATAGGCAGGGACACCTCCCACCAGACCAGGCTGCCCAAGGCCACGTCCAGCCTGGCCTTGAACACCTCCAGGGATGGGGCCTCAACAACCTCTCTGGGCAACCTGTGCCAGTGTCTCACCACCCTCAAAGTGAAAAACTTCTTCCTAATGTTTAATCTAAACCTGCCCTCTTCCAGTTTAAAGCCATTCCCCCTCATCCTAGCCTTGTTCTGGGCTCCCTGGTTGAAAAAGGACAGGGAACTGCTGGAGAGGGTCCAGCAAAGGGCTACGAAGATGCTCAGGGGACTGGAGCATCTTTCTTATGAGGAAAGGCTGAAGGACTTGAGGCTTTTTAGTCTGGAGAAAAGGAGACTGAAGGGGGATCTTATCAATGCTTATCAATCCTTCAAGGGAGGGTGCCAGGGGGATGGGAGCAGTCTGTTTTCAGTGGTGCCCAGTGACAGGACAAGAGGGAACGGGCACAAACATGACCATAGGAAGCTCCATCTCAACCTGAGGAGGGCCTTCTCTCCTGTGCGGGTGGCAGAGCAGTGGCACAGGCTGCCCAGAGAGGTGGGGGAGTCTCCCCCTCTGGAGCCATTCCAAACCCGCCTGGACGCCGTCCTGTGCCACTGCTGGAGGTGCCCCTGCTCTGGCAGGGGGTGGCACTGGGGGAGCTCCAGAGGGCCCTTCCGACCCCCACCAGTCTGGGATTCAGTGATTCTCCGATCCCTGCCGTGTCCCACCCAGAACTGGTTCAACACCCACCCAACACCGAAAGCCCCCGACATATTTAAAGATATCCAGTGCACGCAATACTAACAAGAGCTGGGCACCCCTAACCGCCTGGAGCACTGTGGTATTTGGAATTTACCCACCAGGCAGCATCGCCGCTCCCTTTAGCATGAGATCCAAGCCTTGCCAGCCTTCCCCGTGTCAATCACAGCCATTCATAATCTCTGCAGTTTTACGTCCTGCGCTTATCCACCCCAAAACAACACTTGGAGGATTATGATCTCTTTCCTTGAGCAAGCACGAGAGACGATGGCCCGAGCTGGGAACAACTGCAGAGAGCACAGAATAGTCAAACGAAGCTGAGTCTCCGCTAACCGGCTCTTCACCATCTCAGGGGACTTTGGATCGGGCCCTGAGTAAATCCCAAGAGCGTTTTGCTCAGAAAAAAATCTTCCCAGATTAATTTTCCAGACCTGTTACGTCTTCAGAGACACCAGACATGACTGGATGTGAAGACGTAGAGACCTGGAAATAAAAATCAAACCCGGTGAAAGTCATTTGTCTCAATCTTAATTTCTGGCGTGCATTTTAAAAATGCCTTTGCCAATCAGCCCTTAAAAAGCAGCGTTATTATTTTCTGCAAAAACGCTAGCCAGAGCGTGTTTAAAGCACGTGTTGCACGGGAGGGGCCAGGGACGGAGGGAGGACCGGGGTCCGGACACCGGCGCATCACGCCTATAGCGGGGGCTCATGAGAAACGAGCTTGGTGCTCTTAGCTCAGCGCCTGGGCTCGCCTGCAGCACAAAACTGCCCCAATTTGGCAGAGCGCTCAGTGTTTGCTTACGAGAGCGAGCGGAGAGCTCAACCGAGCGGGTTTCCTCGGCCGTGCGGGCGGCGCGCTGCCTCCCGCGCTCGCCCCTTCATCCCACTCCATCCAGTACAGGAAAGAAAAAAAAAAGGGGGAAAAAAAGGCAAAAAAGCAGGCTCGCTGTCGAGCTATCCCTCACATTTCTGGGGACTACTGCCAAGCTAACACACAGATGATTTTTCTTGGCATCTTTATTTTTCGATGATGTTTTTTCAACGCTTAGCATTAAGCTGAAATATTGTTTGCCAGGGATCACTGCCCATCAGGTGCTTTATTACAGATGAAATTAGATTTCTTTACAGTTGCACTGGAAGAGGGGAGAGAGATAATGCAAATCGCTTTTTTAAAGTNAAAAAAAAAAAAAGAAAAAAAAAGAAAAAAAGAAAAAAATCCTTTTCAGCTAAATGTATTTATAATACTGGGAATATAGGGTTTTTTTCAGCATGGATATTTTTATTCCTACAGATTTAAATACCAGTTTGCTCATTTTCACTTGGAGGGCAATCGTCAAAATCCCACAGCTCTTTGCAAGAGGATATTCCTGAGGAATATCTTCCCCAAAGGAGGGGGGGGGGGGGAAGGAGGAAAAAACAAAAAACCCTACAGCTAAGTTTTGGAAACATTTTGTGCCAATAAGACAAAGCGCGTCGCTGCGACGGCACCCGGCGCTGGCAGCTTTCCACGCCGACGCAGCCCCGGTGCTCTGCGGCGGCTGGGGGCTGCGGCGCGCGCGGCTTCTGCCCAGAGAAGGCACAATAAAAAAAAAAAAAAAAAAAAAAACACCAAACAAAAAAAGCCAATATTGGCTCCTGCACAAAACGTGTTCACTTCAGGAGATGACAGGCAGTTTCACAACAAGTGTACGCTTTCAAAAGGGGAGATTTATTTTCAAAGGAAACGCCTTTTTCGCATTTCTCACGTCTGAAGTCGCTTTAAAAGGTTTTGGGGGGGTCTGGGGTTTTTTGTTGGGTTTTTCTTTTTTTTGGGGGGGGGGGGCTTTTTTTTTTTTTGCCTCCGTTTTCCTAAAGAAGCCTGAATTTTGCACCTGCATAACGCTAAAGGCAGAGGCTGGATAAAGCTGTAAATTGTTTAACAGCCAATCTGGAGAAGGAGCAGCGCGCTCAAAAACATAATACCTCTGGAAGGCTGGAGGCAAGATTCATTTAAACAGTTTTCACTGTCATCGATGTCACCAATTTGAAGCTTGTCTTGTTTACCGGATGAAGGTTTCACACTGTGTCAATGTTCTGCCAGGATTCGGCATTAAAATGAGCAGTTAGTACAAGTCAGCCATAAACATGGCAGATCTGTTAGACTGGCAGAAGCCACCGCGAGCTCCCTGGTGCAGCTTTTAAGCACTTGGCATGCTGCTAGCTCAAACTGGAGAGGGGGCTGCGTGCATCATTTGGGCCTGAGTGCAATGCACTTGAAATAATTACTTTAATCAGCAAAAGTTAATTACTTTAAATCATAAATTAATGGCGGAGCATTTGGCAGAGCCTGATGTGTGTGGCGAAGCTGTCAAGCAAAAATCACAGGTGAACCGGCGACCCCTTCTCAATATCACCGGATGAAAGGAAGGCGCTCACCTACTGTGCGTGCCACTTCTGCCACATTAAAAGGAACTCTTTGTAACAGGAGAACAGCCACCTTAAACTGTCACCTATAAAAAAGGGACTATAAACAAGCAGATTGCTGCTAAGCAGGTGCTGCTGGAGGAGTTGGCCCTTGATAATAATAAGATCTTAAAATGGCATCTGCCTTTATTTTATAGCACAATTGGAAAGATGGTTAAAAGTAATAAACCCAGCTGATATGTTTTATGAGTTAGTAGTTAGCAGTGTTTGCGGGGGATGAACCAAAGATTTGGGGGGGGGGATGCGGAAGACGGGGAGCATTGCACTTAAAGGCGCGTTAAGGAAAAGGGCGTTATGTCTGAGCGCCCGCGGTGCCTACGGAGAGACGTGCGGGTACCGGCGCTCCGGTCCCCGCCGGAGCACGGCTGTGGTTTCAGCGCCGCGGTCCCCCAGCCCCGCACTCTTTAGGTTGCGTTTCTTATTTCACCTGACAGGCGGCCGAGAGTTTGAGGCAGCGCTATGGAATCGCCTACGAAAGCAGCGGAAAGCCTTATCTACCGCGCGAACACGCCCTTCGCACCCGCCTGCCTTAAGGAAGAGCCCCCGTTTGGCTTCGCCGGGCTTTACGTCATTGTTTAGGAAGACAATACGCATTTCATTGGAAAGCATCTGGCGTATTAACCCATAAACGAGTTTCGGTTTATCATGAACAACTTTCATAAGTTGTGAAGGAAAGTGGAAAAATACGGCAAAACTACATAACCACCATGCCCAGATCTGAGAATTAAACACTGAACTAATTTCTGAAATGCAAAAGAGAAGGGGCAGCAGAGAAAATTTGCAGAACAGCGAAGTCGGTAAAAATAACTTCAGAATTTAGGAAATTATTATAAGGTTAAATCGCTGAAAAGAAATAATATAAAAGAAATAATATTTGGTTTCATTTGAGGCAAAGGGAGGATGTTTGGGTCCAAGGTCATGAACTTATTCATGGCTAAGGCCATCTATATATTTAATATGCACATTAAATATTAATATATATACTAACAAATACATCAAATTTAATTCATTCTCTAAATTAACTTTGATTACAGAACGAGATCTTTTCAAAGGAAGGAAAGAGCCTTGGGTACCTCTGTACTCTTAATTTTTTCAGGATGATCCAGCAATTCCAGGTTCACAATGTCGGCACATTAACCGCACATAGGGAATCTCTGCCGCAGTCTGTTTGGAGGTTGTCTTCACCATCTGAGGAGAAAACAAAGGTGAAAAAAAAATGTTATAGGCTGCATTCGATTCCATAAAGTATTTCTGCAAAATACAATAGTGTCATTTTACTTATTTTTCTACTGGTACCTAAGAAAACGCTATTATCTCCCATTCAACCTCCTGCCCCATAAACAGCTGCCACAAAGGAAGAAGTACTTTGCCACTTGTCACTCAGGTGTCTCCTACCTCTGCCAGTGCGTGTGGCCCATAGCACTCCTGACCTTGGATTAGGAGAAGCCCCCTGGGGAGGTGGCTCAGACCCTGCAGCCATCCCTCCCATGGCAGAGCCTTCGCCCACCGCTCCTGGGAGGTGTCCCATGCGGTTGGGGTTGGGACCCGTGGTGCGGAGCAGCCACATGAAGCCCGACAGAGGTACTGCAGCTTCACCCTTCTCCGTGCTTCTGGGTGGACTTCAGTGCATTTTGAAATCAGTTTTTTTGAGTGTTTCTTTGGCTGGCGGTGGCAGATGACTCAATTTGTATAGGGCTGCTCTTCTAACTCTTTCTGATGGCAGTTAACGATACAAAGAGGTTGATATCCCAAAGCCTGCAACTGCTTTTTTTTTTTCTTTTCCCCCAAAGAACGCCCTACTTTTGGTCTACAGCCTTACTGCAACTTTGTTCCTCTCCAGCGCAGAAAAGGAACCATCAGGAACTTTTGTTGCCAACAGCTCTGTTGAAAACCGTCTATTCCGGCTGTGCTGAGGTTTGTTCTGCAGCTCAATAATTCAAAAGTGTTCAAATGAGCTCCGCATTGACAGCATTATTGGTGCCCCTCCTAATCTTACAAAACACACTAAACCATAGAGCAGTATTTTGATTAAATTCTTCAACTTTCCATGATCCTAGACACTGTTTTATGCATGACCTTGAATGCACATAACCAGAAATTTTCAATTCACAGAGACCTTCTCTTTGCAAAATATGGTAAGCACATCAGGAGCGGATGTCTAAGTAACAGCATCCAAAATTTAATCAAAGATTGCCTTGGACAACTGCAGAAAGTCAGACTCTCCCTCAGCGATATAACTTGCCAGACTACTCATTGCAGAGGTTGCCAGATAGGTGACTGAGTACAGAGGCTGAAATTACTTCCCTGGGCTTTCCTTTGTTCCACGGAGGTGCTAAAGTTTTCAATATTACTGTTTATTATAGATATCCTTTTAGTCCGCAGCAGCTGAGGGTCAGGCGCGGTGGTGCCCAGGGTTGGGATCTCCACTGGTGCCGAGGCGAAAACATCCCCTTAAATGCCCCACGAAGAGGATGCCAAAGACGCCCACGTCCCCAGAGCAGAGAAGAATACTCACAGACAAGCAGGGCCAGGAAAGCAATGGGGAGCAAAGCATGGGGGTCTTCTCAGGGAAAGCCCCCCAGCAAACACAGACCATGGGGGAAGCTCTACGAGTGGGGCACTCCCCCCAGCGCGACTGCCAGCTTTCCCATATGAAAAATGAAGGAAGTTAAGTCATTTAACCAACTCCCAATGGCAAGCCCTTTAACCGTTCACGCCGGGGGTGCCTTGGATGCCACGCTGACCTCCTCCCGGAGCTCCAGCCAGCGCCTCCCGAAAACCAGCTAAGTCAGTTTTTCCATCTCTAGGACAATATTGCCTCAAAACACCAAGTGTAGTCTGGAAGGTGTTAGCAAATGCATGGGAATTTGGATTTCTTTATGAGCTACTCAACACATAAAATCACTCATGCTCTGCAAGAAGCCAGTTTGCTCATCTGGCATGGAAAAACTCCCGCAAGTTCGGGATCCAAATGCCGTTTTGAGCAATAAGCTAAAACGCAACAGTTTTGGCATTGCGAGGCCTCAGATATCTTAAAAAATTACACCCGTTGGCCCCCGTTGGCTGCTCTACACCCGTTTTTGCAGGCGCCATCGTTCCCAGGAGCTGCCTGGCTTGGGGCAGAGCACGCAGCGGCACTAACGTTGGTGGCCACCCAGCTGCCAAAGCACAGCGGCGCGAAGCAGCACGTAGCATGGGAGCACGCAAACGTTTCGGCCGGCAGACAACATCGGGAACAGCAGCCTGGAGGGTGACGGGATGGGGAGCCCGAAACCGGGCTCTTTAGGTCTTTCCCTGCACAGCTATTCAGGAAGCACAGGACGTTTCATCTCGAAACCACTTCTTTATTAGTATTCTGCCCTAAACAGGCATTGGAGCAACTTGATGCTAGGAAAGGATGGACTTAACAGAGCATTCATTTTTTTTTTATTATTTTTTTTTTTTCCTCGGCACCTAGGCTGTTTCAAATTAAAGAGAATCCGGCTTCAGGAGGCAGTGCTATTTTAATCATTCCAATGTGTCCAGTACGGGAGATGAACTCAAAAGGTGAATATTAAAAGTAGTTGTGGAATTCAGTCATTTCACGAATGAACACATAATAGCCAAAGGCAAAACCGGAAGGCAACTTCACTTCCAATCAGTGTTTTCATTTTATTGAAACCAGATTGGAATTCCTGGAAAGAAGCCTACATATCACATCTTTAATACTAATTTTCATATACTCCAGTAAAACTGTCAGGGTGAATCAGTTGTTGAAGAAAGCTTCCTGTATAATTTACAGATGTACCTCCCTGTAGCCCGTGATTTCGTCCTGAATCAGAAACGTGGTTTTGATCATACTCACAGATTTCCTCTCACCTGTGCAGGTTTTCCTTGGCTCTAATTTGATTATTAAAATTGGACGTTTTATGGCAAAGCTGGTGATAAAAGTAAGCCAGCTGCTGTACACTCAGCGAGGCTCTATGCGCTTACGTACATGCACACCTATATCTATCAGAGGAGATGCACGCCTTGTACACAGATATACTCCCACAAATTCATCTTTTGCGGATGAAATAACATTCAGAAACCCAACCGCTCCATCTATCCGGTGCAAACATCTTCATCTTCCAAAAACATCAAAGAATCAATAAGCGGCAGAGGATTTCCAAGCGGAGATAAATATAACACTTGGATGACGACGGTAAGAGCCTTTCCTCCTAAGCCCGGCGATAAACCCGCCGCGCTGTTTGTTTGAAGCGGAGTCCAGCGAGGCTGCGTGGCCGCCAGCCACCGCCGCCGCCTCCGAAGCCGCTCCGTTTTGCACTGATAGCTGCTCTTTTTTGTTTCCCCGCGAGCTGCCGGCCTGCCAAGACCGCCTGCCAAATCCCTTCCCTGCAAGCACGCGAAAGAAAGAAGGGCGAGCGCGCCTGCCAGCCCCCCGTGTCTTAATTCCCCCAAGTGCTGCTGGAGGAAGCGCGGCATTATTCCCGCGCTCCGGAAGGAGGGGTGGGGGGCAGCGGGGGGATGCAGGGGTCGTTTTGGGGGGCTGTAGTACCGCTCGGCTTTAGGTAGTGTCAGCGCTTCCATTAAAGCCCCATTAGGCCGGGGTTTATAACTCGTCTGTAAAAATTTGCTCAGGCTGCAGGAACTTGGCAAACAAGGAGTGCAATGTGGAATTTTTTTTTTTTCGTTCCCCCCCCAGTTGTTAAAAAAACATGGTTTGGCTGCTTTTTAAGCATCTTTTGACACATGTATAAAATGTTTATTAGTTTTAGACATTTCTGTGCTTGTAAAACTCAAAATTATCTTCATTATAAAAAAATGAAATTTAAGGAAGCTGGAGGGCATCTCCAGAGACTTCGATTCAAATCCTGACGAGGCCACAAGTATACATAAGAGCTTACTTGTCTCAGACTAGTCTCCATTCGTGTGCTTCACAAAACCGGGGCTCGGCGTCAGCACGGGGGAAAGCTCTCCCCCGCGAGCCCCGGGACGAGCGGGGCAGCACCGGGAGAGATGGCAGAGCCACGGGCAGGAGGTGGTGCAAAGACCCCCTTGGCGAAAGAGCCCGTTGTCTCCCCCACGTGTTTCAGCATCGCAGCGTCCAGCCAAAGGTGAAAGAAAACCTGAGCGGAACATTGAAATCCCATATTAAATATTGCATGCTGTCCTTTAATCGCCTAATTGTGGGGGAGGGAGGAGAGAAAGTGCAGGAAAATAGCTGAGGAACCAGTGTTTAAACAGCCAAGTATCATGTGCAATGTGTTCCTTCAGCCGAAACCTCATTTCGGCTTTTGGGGGATGAGAATATATTGCGTTATCACACTGCGAGTGGGGTATTAATGCCCCGGCTGGACCTGGCTCCCAGCACCTTAATACAGCAGGATGCTCCCAGTCCTACCTAACCCTACGCGACTGAACAGCCTGACCCCAAAATAAGCCAGAATTTCACCAAGACTGCTCTTCACACTGCATCTGGAAGGTGGAGCAGGAGGGCATGCCGTGTACGTCCCCAAATGTCACGCTTAAGACAGCATCAAAACCAGCGAGGCAGTTTCATGTCCTTGGCAATGATCGGTAATACGCTGCAATATGCACACGCCAACTTCTCTTTGTATTTTAAGTTCTGTCAGTACCACCTAGTTCATTGCGTGATGTTTTACTTTTTTTTTTTTCTCCCCAAAAAATATTTTCTTCTTTTTAAGTTTACAAAAAAAAAAAAAAGAAGTGTTTTAAAAATGTACCAGTACAAGGCCGGGTAGCAAAGTGGGTTAATGCACAAGCAGTTCACCTCCAGAGGTTTGGTTTCAAAGTTGGGTTGGGTGTCGGCTTGTCACATCACAGCCTCGCTGCTCCCTGGGCACAAACGTCTGCATCCGAGCGGTCCATCGCTGGGATAAAACAACATGTCACGGCAGGTCAAGACCGCAGCATAATGTAAGAAACGAGGTTAGAAATTACATAAACTCCGAACGTCCAAATTAGATTCAGCCATTTCTCTAGTTTTAGCAGATACATAGAGCAGAGTCTATATATATAAAGTACATGGAAGACGAGTAGAGGTTTTGTTTACTTGTTTGACATACTGATGGAGTTGTGATTTTGCAAACACATACTGAAGTCGACTCATAATCAGCAAAGCATGTAAACATACCCCGAGCTTCAAGGCTACGCTTAAGAGCATACTTGAACAAATCTGATATCATTTAAAAATCTATAAACATTTCATTGTTCATGTTACAAAATTAACTTTGCACTCCTTAGCATCAGACAAAAGCTGATAGTGGAATTAATGGGTTGCGTTTCATCTAGACAGAAGAAAATAATTCAGACCTGCAGTAAATTCAAAAAGCATTATTTCCCACAGTGTTTCCACTGAGCGAGCCAGTAAAAGTCCGTATCTTAATCTCTCCTTCCTCCTCTTTTATGAAAAATCCATCAAGACACACATTTGGAAATACTGAACCTCTGGCAACGTGTTTTCTAAGTCTGCCTCCTCTTTATTTGTCTCAGCGCCTTACATCTAAAGCCATTTAGAAGGCACCATCTGAGCACACAGAAAAGTAAAGTGACGCCTTTTAAACCGGTGGGCACCACAGCGGCACCAGGAGTTGTGGGGTGCTGTGTAAGCGACTCACCGAGCACCACGGGCGCGTGGCTGCCTTCGTCACTCCAAGCCAGTAACAACAACATTCCCTGTCTCCCTCTGGAGCTCTTCCCCACAGTACGTGATAGACATGTCCCAGTAGGTATCCAGCACTCCCTGTGGAGTGGAAAAAAGGAAGATATTGTTTATTCCTGTTTTGGCAGAGGAAAGCCAAGAATTTTTAAGCATCCCCAGACTATTATCATGTCTCTTTCATTGCCTGCATGCGCCTTCTCCCAAACCCAACCTTGCAGATGCACCGGAGTATGAAGATCCCATTTGATCCCATGGGATTGCTTCCACTGGCGTCTTCCAGGCGCTGTTCTAGGGTTACTCCCTGAAAAGTCCAACCCAAAACCTAGTTTTCCTACTCACATTTCTAATTAAAATATCCACACATCTCGCCTTCATCAACCATACACAGCCCTCCTATGCGTTATTGTCACCCCTCCGAACAGCTTTTCCTCGGGCTCCTCAGCCCTGAATGAGTAGATATTCGGCATTTCTAGCACCTCCTTTTCCAGTGTTGCAGCAACATCAGCTTTGAGCAGCTCTCAGTGGATGGATGGAAATTAGAATAAAGGCATTTATAGTACACAAGCAAAAGCCCCGTCAGAACCTAGTACTTCAAAAGGCACAGATCTGGAAATATGCCTTAAACAAGAAAAAGGGTAAATGCTAATGTATGGTTATTAAATGCAACTTAAATTTATTTTGCTTCCCAAACCGCTCATTGCAATATGTAAGATCACTCCGTATTTGCTCGCTTTTCACGCTCTTCCCCAAGCACCATTGCAGACCCCGTCACTGCCCATGAGGGCTGGATGGAGTGCCCCACTCACCTCGCAGGACGGCTCCTTCCTCCTCGGATTAGCTGGATTATACTACAGATCAGAAATGTGTCATAATTACGTTGCAAAAGATGAAGATTTTTCTCTCTCTCCCTAAAATTTACACAAAGTGATATGAAACTTTTTTATATGTATGATACTGAATCATCTTTGAGCAGATGATCCCCTGGGGAAGGCAGGGACATCCCGTTAGCAATCCAAGGGCATTTGGTGAGGCACAGCCCTAAACACCTTCTGAAGCAACTCTTCCATGCTGAGAGGATAAAAGAAAAAAGCAAGAATATTTCTGTTAAATAATACGGAGGATATGAAAAAACAGAGGTGTACCAGAAGTTTAGCACACGTTTCTAACCCATAGCGTTCACAAGAGTGCTTCTGGCAGCGTTTCTGTTTCATCAAATCACAACAAAATCTTCAGTGCCTGAGTGTGGCAGCAAAGTCCCCGGCAGAGTCTCAGACATAATAGTCGGTTCGTTTTGCCCAGACAACTTATATTTGGCATTCCCTTTAAATCTGTCTTGGGGACATTCCTACAAACTATCTTAGACTTATGAACCGGGAAATAAGAGGACCTACATCAAGTGAAGACCTGAATCATTGCCACAGAGGTGACAAACTCCACACACCAAATTTGACCAGGAAGATGGTAACGACTCAGGTGTGGCATCTCCAAGAGGAGATCTGCATTTAGACTGATTCGCATGGCATGAAACTCAAAGTCCCTAAAGGAAACAAGAAGTTTTCTTGTCTCCCTTCCTCTTCCAGACTATCGGAGGCCGCCCCAGTCCCCTGCCTCGTGTGCCACACAGATCCCATTTCTGTCATAGCACAGGACAGTTATTTCTCATTGCTGGTTGAGGTCTTTCTCGTTTCATTTTGAGTGCACAGAGCTATGCACTCAGGCCATTGTATCGGAGAAGGGTATTTTTCTGCACCCATCTTGAAGTTGGAAGGGAGCACAGATGCAGGACCAACACAGCAATGTTTATCAATATGATCACAAGACTAAGTTTCTTAAATTGACTAAAACATTAATCTAAAGGGTCAGTGTGGAAATTACTGACCTCATACACTGCCGGTACGTGTGTAAACTGAAGTCCCACCAGGGAAGACCTGATGGAAAGACAGTGTTAGTTCAACCATCCCCATAGCTCATGCCAGTCTGATAAAGGGATACAATTACAGAAAAGGACAAGAATAGAGAAAAAGAAAAAACAAAACAAACACAAAATAAGGCATAATGACAGATTCCCTCTGATGGAAGTGACCAAGGAACCCAAACATGAGGCAGACTGAAAAGCACCTTGAGGAACGAGAGTCCAAGATTTCATTTGAGCGTCAAAGTTCATAATGGCCAAAAGGATGGATCCTGGGAGTCATTTTTTGGTAGTACCTGATCACAGAGCAGAGATAAGACTTTGGATCCCAAGGTACAAATCTTAAATGTTTACTGATCAAACAGAGGACTCCACTTTCCTGGCAGAGAAGCAGAGCAGCAGACCTGTAACCTCCAGCATAATTTTATCACTGTGGTAACCTATAGTTCACCAGACAAGGCTTCCTGTTGAAATAAAGTAGCTGTCATCTTCTCAGAGGCTCTGAAAGCAGAACCAAAAGTGTCTTCAGTGTGGAAGGGAGGATTGGGGAGCAAGGGGACAGGAATCACTTTTTTAAAAAAAAAAAAACCAAAACAACAAACACAAAACAAGAAAAACAAACAGGAATTTCTTAGTTAACCCCTTATTCCAAGTCCAGAGTCAAGTCCACTCACCTGCATTTTGGCAATGGAGAAGCAGAGAACTCTCACTCCTTCTGTTTGCTTGGGAAACAAAGATGACACCAGTCAAAAAGTTCACACCAGTCAAAAAGTTCACGCCGGTGTTGCATTGTTGCCAGTGTCACGCGATACAGCAGTGACTGTCCCGCTCCACTTCAGCCCAAGCCTTGCTTCAAGAAGAAGGCGTTGCATCATCCGTCAGGGAAACGGTGCTGGAGGAAACGAGGTGCCATCCACGGGGAGTGATTTGGAGGGCTCTTCTCAGGAGGGAGAGATCCTGAAGGATGGAGTGTCGTGCCTGAGCCCAACAGCATCTGCCCTCCAGCTGGTCCCGCTTGCGGGATGGGTGACAGGGCTGCCCAGGGTGACAGGCCCTGCCTCAGGCTTGTGTTTTGGGGGACAGAGGAGCTTTGGCCACCAGCAGTGCCTGTAAGACCCCTGTTACGCAGGACGAAGAGACCAGAAGGAGGGGCTGCAAGGCTGCCACCTTCGCCATGTCCTTCATTGTAATTTGCAAACCTCAAGAGCGGCTTCTTCAAATTGCAACCATTTTTCCTCCCTTAATTTTGGTTTCCAGTGCCTAAAACAAGCTGGCCTGCAGCTGGCAGCAAGCGTGGTGCCTTTTGGAGTGGGATGAGGAAAGCCTTTGTCCTGGCACTGGAGGGCAGCCAGAGGCTTCTGGATGGAAAGACATGTGCCTTGAGAAGGCAACATTTTGTCGTATTTTCCCCCTTTTGCTTAGCGTCTAATATCACATCTCGGATCACCTGGTGCAGACAATTAAAATGAAAATCCCACAAACACCATGAATAGTTGCAGAAGGCTGGAAAAAAAAGGAAAAAAAAAAATCACGAGGCTTATTTTCCAAAAATAAAATCTCTCTCAGAAAACATATCAAAACAGCCAGCACTCAGCACTGTGAATAAAATTATCAGACTCAATAAATATTTTATGCTCCCATTCTAATTGCCAAAAAAAAAGTTAATTTCTGAAGCAAAGTTTTTTTTTTTTTCATCTTTATTTTTAAACCCTTAACATAATGACTGAATGCCTAATACGAAATTGATAAATTTTTAAAAGGTTTCTTTGAAAAAAAATTCAAAGCTGAACTTCAGCAGAAGACCACAGGGAAGTCTATAATCTTTAGTCGGACGCCTGGCACACCACCGCTCCGGCCGGTGCCAGCACTGCATTCTGACAGAACAAGTGTTGCATGAGATGTGAAGGATGACTCCGGTCTGCCGAAAAACCCTGGAGCAGGTGTTCCTCATCCTCATTTGCAATGGAGCATGGCCCCTGGCTCAGTGAGCTGGAGCAAATGCGCTGGCAGGACCCATCATGTACCTGCGTGCTGAGATGCACTAATGATAATGGATGCAGGCCTATTAACCACCCCATTTGTAATGGCACACAACGCTGATTGCTCGGGGAGTGAGTCAGCGGCTTTCCAAGAGGGAGCGGGGAATGCCGGGAACCCATGATCCTTTGTGCATCCCTTCTGCTCTGCTGGGTGTACAACTCTGTTAGTCTTTATTTAATAATACAAATGAATACATGATTTGCTACATGATTATACATGAAGATAAGTCACTTTGGGCAGCGCCGCATCAGCCTTGTTGTCTTGGGCTGCAGATCAGCTCCGCTTCTGCGTTGTATTTTTTTTTGGCCGGGGCGGGAGGAGGTCCCTGGCTGGGCTTGATGTGAGAACCACCAACTCCAGGGCAGAAGTCAAGGGTCCGACAAGCACGCGTAAGCTTTGGGGTTTACAGAAAGCTTCTGCTTATCTTTGAGTGAATTTCTCAGCGCGGCTAGGGAAAAACGCGCTACTCGGCTTCTACCCTTCATTGCCTGGCTTTCCTCGGGAAAGCAAATCCTCCAAGAATAACCTTTAAGAACACACACCGGGGCCGCATCGCTGTTTGTGTTGCTCTTAAATAACTCCTTGCTGCTCCGTTTCATGAAAACGACTCTTGTCGAAAGCCCGTTCCCCCACTTTGTGGGATAACAAGGCAATTCGGAAAGGACACGCTCATAAAAAGCAATCGTTAATAAATAGATCACATTACTTGGAGGTACTTGATTCCACGGCCAAGTTAGTTAAACAGTCACTTTTGGGCCAGAATATTGCAATCGGCGAAATACACTGTAATTATTATTGTAAACGTAACTACTGGATTTGCCAGGTTCTTGGCAAAACTGAATAGGCAGCTTATGCTGTCTGCTTCGCAGCGGCTCTGTTTTCATTTCTTTGCAAAATGTGTAAGAGGGCCCTTTTGTTACAGTTTGCAAAATAGGCAATTTGGTTGCCAATTTAGTCTAACAGGCAAATGTCGCCAATTATTTTTGCTTAATAAAGTGCTGCTTTTTGTGCACAACAAGCAACACGTGAAAATAAATAAGAAAGATCAGATATTACCTGAAGTTGTAACAACCGCTTTGTACACGTGTAGTTCCCATTGCGATGTTTCATATTTGAAGCTTTGTAAGCAGAAAAAAAGACAATTTGTGCACATAAATCCATAGATAACGGCATCAAAATTGTCTGGCATATTTTGGTAGCTTTACATCGCTCCAATAATGCAAACTACTGTAAATATGGCTTAAAAGTCGATTTAGTTAATTAGTTGAGCATCTTTGTACCAAAAAGGGCAAAGCAACTGAATCCCATCAGCCAGACCTGGATCCAACATTTCTATTTTTTCCTGCTTTTCCCTTGGCAGTCAAAGTTTTGAGTTTGAATGACTGTTCAGAAAACAAAACAAAACAAAACAAAACAAAACAAAACAAAACAAAACAAAACAAAACAAAACAAAACAAAACAAAACCAAACCCAACAACCTAATATAAAAGAGGTACATACACATCGCATGTCCACAGTCTTCCTGCGGTCAGGAAAAGGCCAAAAATAAATTCCTGTACAGTTATATGCAAGAGTAATCAGATTACCAGAAATTGTGCCCGCTGGTCAACAATATATTCTATCTATAGAGGTACAGTTCACAAAGACTGAATATGAGCACGAAGAAGAATTGAGACTTCTCCATTAAACGCAACATCCCAGTATTAGCAATTAACCACATAATATTTTACTGTTCTGATTTTACCCTTGCTCAACTCGTTGCTTTAAAGACCAGACTTGGCAACCCAATCCCCCACCCCCGTGTACACACAAACCGCTTTGCTGGCAGTCACATTGCAGTCATCAAAGGGGCTGGAATTTCTCTATATGTATTGTACAGTATATTTCAAAGGAATTTTTCTGCCATGCACAGTATATCAATACTCAATGTGGGAGTAATTTAACTTCTTAATTTATTGCAGCAGTAACAGCATTTTCAAACTGGTCATAAAATATTCTTGTACTCTTCTAATCTGGGTTTTCAATGTTCTATAATGGGAATTCTATGAATAATATTGGGAAGTGAGAGATATTTTATACGGTATCTCTAAGGGAACAGTGTTATTGCATAAAAGTTAGGTGACATGGGAGAGACTGATAGAGGTGGTGTTTAAAAAAAATTTACCCTTCAGGATTTGTCACATGAATAATAATGATTTAGTGACATTTTTCCTCCCTAAAAATCAAATCTCCTGTAAGATAGGCTTACAAGAAGTGTGTTCTAATTATGGATGGCTCCAAACCATGCAGAGCAAACACAGCTAGTATCAGCTATCTGATGGTCATCGCAAACTGTCCAACTACCCTCTCTTGTCCAGTTTTGAATATATTCTTACTATTTTTTGTATTTTGCTATTATTAAGGCACCAGTGAGATCAAGGCCCTGCTATAGGACATGTCTTATAAACAACAGCCACAGGCACCTGCTGGAAGGCTTCTCATTCACCACCCACCGCCCGGACGGAGGAGAGGGGAGCAGCAGCTTCCCCCTCTCCCAAGCAGGGCTGGAGGTGAGTTTGCCCCGGACCCCAGAGAAGGGTCTGCAGCGAGCCAGGCACCAAATCTGGCTGATCTCATCCCATGTTGCTTCTGAGCAAGGGAGATGTTTTCTAAACACAGGATGGAAAATTAGAGATGTCTTTCCTCGGGAGGTCGGTGTGGATGCTCAGAGGTCCCGGCACCATGGCACGGCAGCCAGTGCTGCAGCACTTCCAGCAGTGCGAGCTTGGCTTCCCTGGAGATTATTTTTCGAATTTCCTTTCAAGGATATTTGTCCTCTGATACTCCCTAGAGGTCAACAACAGCCTGCCCATCACCTTTTTGATTGGCATACGATTTTGCCTTGGCTGCAAAGAGAACCTCGTCCCTCCTCTCAATCGATGGTCGGCCCCGAGCTGTGTTGCATCGCCAAAACATTGCGGGCAGCGATCTGGAGCAGTGCGGGTCACCATCGCCTCCTCACCCCATCGCTACCCACTGCCGAGAGCTCCAGCTTCGGAGCGGCGCCCTGGGCTCCACCATCCCGCATACCCTGACCCCATTTTTTTTTCTACGAATGCTGCGTTCGCTTGCATTTTTGGAGCAGCAGGTTTCATGTTATTGTGCTTTCTGTTTTTTAGCTCTCCTGGTGAAATTTATTGTTGTAAAGCGCCCTGAGCACACTGGCAGGGAAAGACAATTACCCAGCATTTCCAGTCTTGGAAAAGTGTAATTGTGATATATATGTGCACTACCTTCCAACACAGTCTTGCGGGCTGAGTCTCATCTTGCCAATTCGACACCGCCGTCTTGATGCACTCTGTCCAGTGCACCCTGCAGATGGGGGCTGTGTCCGGGCTTCCGCATTTCAAAATAACCTTATAAATTCAGATACAAGTTAGGGACTTGGGGTTGAGACACGATACGCAATGGATTAACAACCGTCATCAGTACTTCAACTCATGATAGTATAATTACATTCACATAATTTAAACAACACTTACCCTGAACCTTGTCGTTGGTGTCCAACCAGAGGACGCTGGGCATTTTTTGATGAAACTGTTTTTCAGGGAAACAGCCACTCGTTGAACTCAGGGCGTTTCACAGAGCATCAAAAGCTCAACACCACGTTGAACCTGTGCGGTTTCCCTGTGCCATAGCCACAAAATAAGCCAAACCCAGCAAGGTCAGGCTGTCAGGGCAGAGCCACTTGTCCCAGGGCTGAGATGCAGCTCTCAAAGCAAAACAAGGGGACTACACACTTGGGTTCAGCCAGTTGAAGTAGGTTTTTCAGGTTAGCCCTTCAGCAGCTTTTCTGGTATGTTCTACGAGCTCCAAAACCAGGGACAAACCAGTAGTTTCTTCCCAGCTTACCCCGAAGGTGAAGGAAGCAGTGCATGGGATCTTACTGGGGCACCAAGCCCAGGGAACGGACCGTCACACCGTGTGCATTTCTCAGGTCTAAAAAGATCAATACTTGAAATACTGTCCCGATATACACCTTTTTTCCCTCTTGTGTTTTAATTTACTGCCACTTGGTCATTTATTTGGAAATAAAGCGCAGAGAATTAAACACGATTGCACAAGGGGTCGTGTGGGACCAGCTGTCCTGGAATGGATCAAAGGTCCATCCATCTCAGTGCCCGTCCCTGCCCGCAGCCCAGAGCCACCGCCGAGGGAGGGCTGCAAGAGCCGGAGCAGGGAGCAACGTTTCCTACGGCTGCGCTCTCAGTTCCCAGAGATCTGAGCAACAAGCAGTCCTGCCCTGTTAACTTTTGGCTTACACTCACAGCTTCAAGTCCCCACGTTGCCCTGTGCCCATGTTCCCCATGCAGAAGCCACCCCACATCCTTGACCCTAATCTGGCCTCTTTCTATACCCAGATTGAAGGACTGCATGTGTATATATTCTACATACTCTATATATGAAACTGTGTGATAGGTTTATATACCAACATAACAGTGTTTTTTACCGTTCCTAATATTTCTTCATATCACTTTCCTTTTCTCCCTTTTGACACTGCTACTGAATACCGAATATACAGGAGTGCATGTATACAAATGCCCAAGACCAGGCATGACTATCCCTAAGCTGATATCTCCATTCCCTATAATCATTAATTATTTTACACAAGAAATGCCAAGCAGCTGGAAGCCTGGGAGGAATTGGTTATGAGCTGACTTGAGAAGGGTACAAGATGGATGCAAAGGACAGGTGGCAGAAATTCCTCATATTTTCACCATCACAGAGTTTCACATCAATTCAGTATTTTTTTCCGAGACCAAAAGCACGCCTGCTGCTTGGTCTGAGACATGAAGGATCTTGTGTCTGCTTTTATGTGTGTTAGCCCTGCTGTATTTTCCTGACTGTGGAGCGCAGCTGGGCTTTAGTTACCTCTAAAGCTGACCAAAGGCAGCAGGATTTCCAGTTGCATATACCTGTGTTTGCTCATGTGTGCACCCACAGACATGGACACACATACGTATGGAAATTTTTCTCCAAATAAAAGTTTCCAGGCAAAGAGAAGCCTCCGAGGTTACCAACTCTGAGGTTAATTGACATTTTTTCAGTGTCACTGCCTCTGCCTTCTGGTATAGACAAGGTTGAGAGGAATAATAATTTCCCTACCTGGCTACCAATTTCCAGAGCTGATGGTCAATGGCAAAACATCTGGAGCTCAGTGAGAGCTCCCTTCAAAAATTAGGAAGACTCTGGATTCCTAAGAGTTTCATCAAACCCGCGATGTTTCAAACAACATTTCAAGCTCAAATAAATTACTTTCTGGACAAAAGAAACGCCACTTTCTCAAGACAAAAACATTTTCCTGGAAAATATCCAAGCGTTGCATTTGCCAAATTTGAAGTTATGCTCAAGGGAGAACAGAGTACCTTTGGCACATCTGCTGAAACTAGAGGAACTGTGTCTCTGGCTATGGTGAAGGAGGAGGAATGTAGCGACTTAAGCCTGCTTTCGGGGGTCAGGAAACACGCAGAAGAAGTGATGAAAAACAGCCCAAAGCAAGAGGAGGGCGATTTAGTTTCTATTCCATGAGGCCGCCTCAGCAGCTCGAGGGAGGGGGGAAAGGAAAAGAGGGAAAAGTTAGAAAGAAAAATGAATGAACAAAAACTGAGGGTGGCTTGGTTGTTTGGGTTTGGTTTTTTTTTCCCTTTCCCATCTGCAGTGGCTTTTGTAGAGATATCAAAATCAAGAAGAGAGAAATCGGATCAAAAAGACCGAACAGATTCGCTCGTAGCAGAAAATACTGTTGGCACCTCTCCTTAGGTAGACCGAGAACCACACAATTCCTCGCTATTGTTAAAGGAGGATTTTCCTTGAAGTCCGGCTAATCCATTAAGGGAGCAGGCTAGCAGGGGCAATGGGCCAAGAGAAGCTCTGAAAAAGAAACTCGGAAAAATGCTGTGGTGCTGCTGTAAGGGTTGGTGTCTTATCCCGCCGCACAAGACAAAGGATTAGCGCGCTTATCTGGGAGCAGCAAGTGAGCCTCAGCAACGGCGCTGCGGCACGAGCACTTATAGGCATCGGTTAGTGGGCAGCAAGGAGGGGGGAAGAAGAAAAAAAAAAAAAAACAAAAAGGGGAAAAAAAAATAAATCAATCAGCAGAAGCCCTGGGGAGAGGGATATTTTGAGGCTCTCTCTTCGGCGGCGCGCTCGGTGCAGAGCGGGAGCGGTGCGGAGGGCTGGGGCACGGCGAGGCTGGCGAGGAGAGCAGGGTACACCGGCACGCGCGCCAGCGGGGCCCGTGGTTCATGAACCTGTCAGTCTAAAAGCCTGTTTATGCTTAGCCAGTCTGCTGGAAGCACATCTGCTAATATCCACTAAAGAGAAAAATGGTGTAGGGAATATGTGGATGCCTCCTCCGCCTTGCTTGGGAAGCCAAGTACCAAGGACGCAATATTCTGCTTGGGGGAGAAAACAAGGTGAGCGAGTCCTGAAAGTACTGCGAGGGGCTGCCAAGAAAACACAAGTGTTTTCTGTTCTCAGCAGGGGTGGAGAGAGGGGGGAAAAATACCCCTGGTCATGCTCGGCATTTGTATTTGCGCCCTTTCAAGCCCTCCAAGGGGTGCCATACCTGAGCCCCCGTGGCGGGGAGAGCGACACCCGGGCGCTTTCATCCCCACTGGGTAGCCCCGTGGCCCCGACACCAGCATCTGGCACCCGGCGAGATGTACTTTGACAGGTCAACAAAAGCCCTTGTCAGGGAGGGTGGGACGGCAAACGCGCGGAGGGGAGAGCGCTTGCACCCATTTAGCAGATGCTGCGAGCCGATGGCGAAAGCTGAGCGAGAGCAGCTCCTGCAGTCACCCGGCTGGAGCTGCGAGAAGCCCCAGCCAGGACAAAACCCGCGATGCCCTGCCCTGCTCCAGAAACACCCGGGGCAGCTGCCGAGTAAAGGGGTTTCGACAAGTGAGTCATTTCGTGTGTTACGTCAACCCCAGCACATAAATGATGATGGAAAAAAACACCCTAAAAGGCTCCAATTCATAGCATGCAGCCCGAAATCACTACGAGAAATTTATAGAGAAAATACAGAGCATCTACGGTTTGGGCTCACCAAGTTTGTTTGCTGTTGCGGGTGGTTTTAAAGAAACTTCCTGACAAGCGTTTGGGGTAGTCAGGAGCTGTGACCGGAGGGCAAGGGGACAAGCAACGCTCATCTCTTTCCCTGCTTGTCTTTGTAAATTCAGTTTGGAAAGTGAGAATTGTCAGGAGCTACAGGAGGATGCCCCGAGTAACAAAAGGAAGAACTGAAGGTTTTGTTCTTTTTTTTTAGAAATATTGTTCAGAATCTGTGCTAACCAGTACAGCTTTGGAGGTTTGGCATCAAATTGAGCCCAGGTATAGTTAAAGTTGGATAAAGAATAAATAATTTGAAATCACACACACATATATCCACCCCTACCCGAACAATTCAGGGTCTGAAGTATAAGCAATATTATAGAACAATTTCCTACTGTATCTTCAGCCTGTTGCTTCTGAAGTAGAGCCCCACAAAGCTCTCATGCAGGACACCACACCAAACAACACATTCTGACAAATTTCCCAGCTCAGCTCAAGTTTAGCCCAACGCAGATAAGTACAACAAATTCAGGAAATAGAAAAAAAAAAAAAAAAAAAACAAAACCAAACAAGCAAAAAAAAAAAGGTTTGCAGGAAAAATGGGTTTCCCTAGCTGTGAGATGGGCGCTGCATGGAGCGGGTGGCAGGAAGGCTTCAGCGCCATCCATCATCGCCAGTGGCCAAGTGGCACCAACTTCTCTAGACATTGGCTTGCCGAGGGATTAAAGGGAGGAGCCCTTGCTCTAAAGCCAGCTCGTCACCCAATTTTTCACGCAGCTCGGTCTAACCAGGTGACCTTGCTTGCCAACTTCCTAACTATGTCTTAGGTTATGTGGTGGCATGATGTGTCGCATCACACTGATCCCGCCTATTCATCCTAATTATTATTTTGCGAGACTCACACAGCGGACGCAGGAAAGATTAGGGAAAAGAGGAAGGGGAGCTGAAATGCCTGTAATGAAAATTTAAAGTTGTGTGACTCCCGCTGTTCGTATTTTTCCCATCTCCAAATGCATCAAATATATTTCATCCCACAACTAATAGTAACTATCTTTTTTAAGCATTAGAGCAGAGATGAGTAAGTAAGAGAATAATCATGCTAATAACATTCACATGATGACATTATCACCAGGGTCTACAAACTTAATTGGTCATTTAGTCCAGCTGAGCAGTAGGGGTTCGAAGGATATTCAAATGCATCAAAAACTCCCCCAGTCTGGTCCACTTTCAATCAGATGATCTCTTCTAGCCGGTGTTCTCTTTTAAGCTCCTAAAATCTCAGCTTCCTCCTCCTCCCTGAAAGCTTACTTGTTCTTTGATGAGGGCATTAGATAATTCAATCAACATTGTTTACTGTTATCCATCAGGAAGCAAATCCACTGGGCCGTCCACAACTTAACTTACTTCTGAAAAGGAACGCGCATCGCCACGCGACCTTTCCCCTCTCTAATAAGTGCTCCCCAAATGAATTAAAACACAGAGTACGTATCCAAATTCGCTTATTCCTTTCTCGTACGGCAAACCCCACAACCAGACACGACTATTTTATGTAGCTTAAAGAGCTGGAACGGAGGTTTAGAGAGAAAAGCAGCAGAATTAGCATTTTGAGCAGTACTCCTTTGAACCAGCACAGCGAGTTTAGCGACCAATTATACCGAGCTCGCTTGGCGGTGTTGGCTGTCAAGAAACTCAAGTTTCTGCGCCATCCTGCACGCAACACAATTCTTTGTGCGTTTGCAAATTCTGCTCTAGTCGGGTAATTCAGCCCCTTCATGGATTTGAACTGTGCTTTTCATGACAGTAACGGGAAGCACAAAGCTGGAAAATATCAAGACTTATGTATAAATGCTCTGACCAGAGGGATTGTACTACTTTCTAGAGACAGCCATCACTGAAGACAAGACCACGCTAGCAGCAGTTTTTGTGTGTGTAATAGACACATACAGGATATGCTTTTTTGTGCTTTGCTAGACTTTTTGTCTTGAGGCCTCAGGTTGAAAGACCAGCCCTTAGGGATAACTTCTGCTGGTGGCTGTAAGCATGTGCTCTAATAAAAAAAAAAAAAAAAAAAAAAAAAAAAAAAAAAAAATTTCTTTTTT
>VUYV01000063.1:1732337-1824837 GCA_008711295.1 Anarhynchus alexandrinus | reverse complement strand
CAACCTCAGAGCCTCAACCAACCTGACCTTGAATGTTTCCATGGATGGGGCATCTCCCACCTCTCTGGACAACCTGTTCAGGTCACGGTGTCTACAGCTTGTTTTTTTGCGTAGCTCTCGTGACACGCGAAACGCGTGGGAGGTCACCACGCGGGACACAGCCGAGCTGCTGACACGGCGCCGTGACAAGCGGCGCCGCTGGGGAGCCCGAGATGCAAATGAGGACCACGGCGTACCTGCGGCTGCGTGGCGGAGCTGCCTCGCTGGGAGCGATGGCAGGTAGCGGTACCCGCCGGCGCTGCGGCGGAGAGTGCCAGGACTAATGACAAGCTGTTGGAATGCTGCTCCTGCAGCGGCGGGCAAAGATTAGGAGCCTGTCAGAAGGCATCACTGGTGGTTTGGGGAGCGCTTTCTGAAGTCAGTCTGAATTAATAAATAAAGACAAGCCTCCTCTTACAGCTCTTTTATGATGGGGATGGGTCTGCATGAAAATCAGCCAAAAAGGGAACAAGTTTGGATTATTAATGGTCACTTTTGTTTAACAAATGTTTTTTGTATAACCACCTTGTGCATCCTGGGAAGCGAGGATGTTCAATTATTAAACTGAGCATTAAATTATTTCTTTCTTTCATTTGTTTTCCCAAACTAAACAGATTGTAAGCAGAAACTCACCGTTCCTAGGGTTTTTATTTTGATTTTGTACTAACTGGTAGCACGCCCGTGCGGATTAAAATACTGCAACTGTCTGAGCTCTGTCACAGTGGATTGCCCTTCTGCCTCCTCCCCAGGAAGATGCCTTTTTCAACTAATCATATAGAATATACACACACCTTTGGACAAGCCCAGATTAATTAATATAAAATTATGTTATTGGGGGAAAAAAAAAACAAACAAAAAACAGCCACAAACCACACCAAAGTTTGGCTCAAGCCAACAGAGGACTAGCAGTCTCTGCAAAATATCCAAGTAAATTAGAAAGTATTTGGTTATACTTCCACATCTCCCCGTTGGTGCAGTTCCTGTCAAATTACATATGGCCGGAAACATATCTATTTAGTTACCTTGGCAAAAAGTGCGCTACCGAAACCAGTAAGTGCCAAACCGAAAGACATAAGACATATGAGGTTCTTTAAAAGATTTGCCCAAGAGCCTGGAGTGCTCCAAACCAGTTGTGTTAGAAGATCGCCCAAGTCAAAAAATAGAGAAAAAGGGCAAGAAAAGTGGTCGCATGCCATGGGACTGGAGACAGGGCAGAGCCTTCAGCAGAGGATGGCCTAACTTTGGGGTCGCCAGGCACTCACAAATAATAAAACACCCACTACCCTCCAGCTGTCATAACGGTGAAGAAAACCTTGAAAAAGTGAC
Organism: Anarhynchus alexandrinus; assembly: GCA_008711295.1. Classification (NCBI taxonomy): domain Eukaryota; kingdom Metazoa; phylum Chordata; class Aves; order Charadriiformes; family Charadriidae; genus Anarhynchus; species Anarhynchus alexandrinus. Next base: position 1,823,472 of record VUYV01000063.1, on the reverse strand, counting down.
CCAAATGTAACCAATGCGGCGGTGCCTGCTTGTGTTTGCCAACAGCCCAAAACGATGAGCGACGACAGGCTGGGAGCTAACTCAGGGGTCGTACTTTAAATGTCAGAGTTGCTACCTACTTCTCTGCTCATCAAAGCATGTAGGAGAGGGAAGAAAGCCTGTATTATGGAAACCTAAAGCCAAATTTCCCACCACATACACATGGGACAAACATGGGATGGAAGATGTACCCTTGAGAGGACGGGTCTTGATTGCACAGGACGCTCCTACAGTCACATAGGCTAAAATTGGAGGCGAAATATCAGAAAATATCAACTTTCTGAATATACGAACATGAGGCGTTCGTCTCCTGAGTGAGTCCACACTTCCACAGAGGAGGGTGACTGTGCCCGAAACTTTTGCTGTATATTTTTTTTGCCGTCGCTCTCCTAAAGCACAGCCCAGCTGCACGCGCCAGGTTTACCTGCCGCGGAAGCGCCTTTCCTTCGGCTGGTGCAGGGCGCTTGCTGTTTTGTGAGTCTCTTCAGCGCAGCTGAATACTCTTTCACTTAGATAATTAATTTGAAATTAAATATTAAATATTAATAAATATAGCTCAGGTAATAAATTGCATATACTAATTTAATTAAAAATAGATTATAGCATATTTTACAAATGGGACATTTTTGTAAGGAAATATAATGGACTTGTTATGTTTCTACTTTATCCTAAGAATGAGCAAGCTTCTTGTGCATTTAGTCCTTATTGTGTCTCATTAAATTTTTAAAAACAGCTATTTTAATTGTCAAGTATTTGACAGACTGCTAGAAAAACCTGACACTTAAGTTTCAATTTTACAAAATGCATTTTTAATGAAGACTTTTGCATCCTACTTTATTATCTATAATCGTCTTGAAAAAAAAAAAAGCGGGGGGAAAGGGGGAAAAAAATAAAATACAATAAAATGTCCATACCTGGGCAAAGAATTTGGCTAAATTAAATGGTTCATTTGAGATATCCCAGACCACATCTGGGCTTTGTCATGCCAAGCGACACCTGGGCAGTCCGTTCAGCAGAACCCCTAATTAGCGCTCAAAGCTGTAAGTCTTCAGCGGAGACCATCCCACGATGGGGTTAGTGGGCACCAGTCCTGAAAAAGCTGGAATCAGGGAATAGCGTTAAACAAAAGAAAAGACCGAGCGACGTAATTCTTCATAGCGGGACTGATAGTCATGGGGAACACGACCTGAAATATCTTGTCCTTTCCAAGATCTGTGTTTGGAACAAAATTGGTGCAAAAGGGATGATCTCTATGGTGTACCCGTCCCAAAGAGCGCCGCGGCAGAGCAATGCTGCCCGCTCCCCTGCCTGCGTTTTCTCCTCCCTGGAAGGGGACGGGGGTGGAAAAAAAAAGCACAGGAACGTGGGAAGTGCTTCAGAAACAGGTTTTGTTCAAGAAGGCAATTTTCCACAGCGGGAAAGTGGACTTTCCCCCTTGCAGCAGCTCTTCCCGGGCGCCTGGGAGCGGCACAAACCCCGCCGAGGAGGAGAGAGGGCGGCAAAGGGAGCATCAGACAGGAGAAACAGCTGTAAGTGGACAGAAGTGATAAAGCAAAGTAGCACAATGACTTGACATTCGCGGCCGCACAAAACAAGCGTAATTTATACACCGAGGGGTGGAACTGGCCTTGTAACGGGAAAAGCAATTAGCAGAAGTATGCAGAGGGAGGCGGAGGCCCCGCTTTATATTACAGCCTTACTGTCACTCGCCTTCCCAGCTTATATACTGCTCCTGGCAAGGCTGACCCGATGAAAAAGGGATGTGCTGACAGTGGCTCGCGAGCCGGGGTGCTTAAAGTTGAGGCATTGAGTTGTCTTTAGGCGTTTTCTTTTGCGTGGCTTGCTTTGCCGTTAACTGTTTCGAGTTAGCGCAAGTATGATCAGCAGCCTCTGAATCGTTAAAAGTGACCACAGACTGGTTAATGGGGGGAGTTTCCCCTTCAGTGCAACATCTACTAAATTAATTCTCCCTGGGAAACCTAGATCTACTTGCCTTCCTTAGCAGTACAAAAACTACGTGCCTTTTATTCTTCTTTTTCATAAGGAAATGCCTCCACACAAGGAAGAGATTCTATGATTTTCTTCCCCACTTTATAAAACCGAATGGGGTTTAGGCAGGCCACGAGCAGCAGAGGGAAAATGTGCATAACTGTAGAGACAGCATACTTTTGGAGGGAAAGGGTTTGCACATCACACCACCGCCAAGGGAGATGCAATTGATTCACTAACAAGTTAAATGGATTTTATGTACCTATTCCACGTGTTAAATACCTGGCAACCCACGAGGATGCTTCTCCTCCTTAAGGGAGGGAGAGTCACACCCTAAAGAAAGGCACAAATGCACCTACAAATATTTTATAGTGTTTTAATGTGAAATACATGTTGTTCCAAGTTAACCACAGGCCACTAATATCAACAGAGGGCCTGTTGCCCTTCTTGGTGGTCTCTCTGATGGCGCGGCCCCATCCCCTCGTTCCTTCTTTCCCTCCCTTCATCTCCTCTTTTCTCCATTACCTGTGCCCTGCAGCACCAAGGCCCATGCTCCTGACGTGTTACTGGCGTTTGAACTTCATAGATCAAAATCAGGTCAAAGATTTCTACTTACAATGAAAGCTCGGTAGAGAAGATGTCATCTCACACCACTGATGTCACGACAAAAACCTTGCCTTACTATTTCTTTTGCTATTCTCTAGTGGGAGATGTCCCTTCTAGTGGGAGGTGTCCCTGCCTATGGCAGGGGGGTTGGAACTTGATGATCTTCAAGGTCCTTTCCAACCTAAACCATTCTATGATTCTATGATGATTCTATGATCTGGTAAGAAGATAATCATGGTAAAATGCCAAGCTCTGTAAATTCTCTGTAACAGAAGCTCCTTTCCAGTTTGGAACCTGGTACGCTTTCCCATCATCTGCTTTTGCTCTAGGTTCAGCTTGCTAGTGCTAGAGGACTCCCTCTCTGCAAACTTCTCAGCAGGGACCAAGTCAGCATGTTACTGAAATGTTTTATAGCCCTCCTGCACGTAGAGATGGTGGGGTTCAAAAGGCAGATCCCAGAAATGGCCAGCGATGGAGGGGGGGGATTTATGAGAGCGTCGTACGGTCACTGAAAAGGCTGGGGATTTCATGTCTTACCTCTGGCTTTCCACTCTGAGGGGTTTCTAAGGCAAGCCGTTGTGCCCAGAATCCACTAACCCACCGTTATGATGCACAAAAGAAAATAAGTTTTCTCATAAATTTCCACTGACTCATTTATACTGTAACCCAGGTTAGTGTGGAACGGTTCGTCCCAACGCACAATCCACAGCAGCAAAGAGGAAGGGGGGAATGAGAAAGGAGAGGATCACTGTCCTGACGTTTCTGCTTCTTCCTCACCATAAGATGCTTCTGTGAAGGAGCACCACCTTCTTGGTTTGAAGAGACCTTGGAAGAAGGTCTCTTCTCCCAATCCCAAGAGCTACATTTACACCCTAACATGCAACTTCCACTACTCTAAGAACAGAATTTTTTTTAGTTTTATTGTCAGACTTTTCTGCCTACACTTGCACCATGTTTGTCCTTGCCAAAGAAAACAAGAGGTAGAGATGCCCTGAAGCATCTTCTGAAACCCGGTATGCAGACACCCCAGGAAGTCGGGGAGAGCAAACACCCAAAGCTGTTGGCAATACCTTCCTTTTCCTAAGAATCACCATTTCCAAGAGAGCCTTTCATGCTTATAAGCATCTGTAAACATTTGCACCTTGTAACCAAACCCCTCAAAAACGGATTCACCACTCTCTGTATTTGATTTCTACCTCTAACCATGCATTTTGCTTAAGCCCTGGTCACATGCCAGCACCCATCTGTGTAAATATGCAATTTTTCTAGCTGAATTGCACATCCACAGCCACGACTCAACCACAGAAAGATCATGTAAATAATGGAAGCTGACAGCATAAGTAATTTTTTTCATGTATCAGACGCCATGGTTGACTGCTGAACTGTGAGATCTGCTGTTTTTAGACTGTGCTAAGTTCTCCCCTTTCACCCCTGAAGATTCGAGACTAAAGGATGAATCTTGAATCACATGCTTCAAATGTTTTTCTTATCACACAGCTCAGTCAACACTTGTTCACATCCTACGACCTTTCCCTACAGTGAGCTGCATCTTTCTTTTACCTTTCAAGGCCACTTATTCAAACGGTAGCTGGTGTCACTGGAAACACACGAAGTGGCCGTCACAAACCACGTGCCCCCCTCAGTTTATTAATGGAGGGGACAGTTAAGAAGCCACTAAGCCCTAAAAGAACAAGGTAGGGAAAGATGCGTAGTACGGAGCTTTTAGTATCTCTGTTTTCGGATGTTCTCATTAAGTCAAGAAACCTCTCTTGCAAAGATGAGAAATTAAAAACGGAGAGTCCAAATGCAGGGAGGAGCACGAGGCTTAAAAGAAAGCACGAGGTCTCGAACACAATGGCCTGGATAATTGGTTCTTTTGAAGTTTCTAATCACTTTTGGTAAGATCAAGTGGAAGTGACAAGTGAGGCTATCGGAACAGTGACTCCGTACAATGGTGGCACATGGGACTCAACCCGGTTTGTGTGGTAATCGTTAATTGTTTGGGGGCTTCCTTTAAGCGCAAAACATATCTGAGGAGTTACTATTTAAAAAAAAAAATAAAAATCCTCCCAGCATAAATTATGTGGTCAGTATTTCAGATCTCATACAAATCATTTGCCTGTGAAAATGTTATCAAAATATGAGCTATCCCTTTCAAATATATTTTAAACAATGTTAATGTATTTTCACATGTCATCAGTTGACAGCTCCACCATCGTCGCTCGTCAGCCACCAGGGAAATTTACATGCATTTGAATTCACCCTGCCAAGCACAGGCAGCCCCGACTGACAGCCCATTTAACTAGGTGATAAGTTAATCTGTACAACATTTGATAGATTTCTGTCTTTTACCTAAGCCATAGTTTGTGAAAATGATGCAGCGACAGGATTTGCAAACCGGTCGTGTCTCTGTGTTCGGTCTCGGTGGGAGGCGTTATATTTCTTCATGGGTAATGCTGGTCTCCACCCAAGCTGGCCACATCAGTCTAGACTAAATGCTGTCCCAAAAACACCGGGATTCACGGTTTCCATTCTGTTCCTTCCAGAGAGGCAACTTTTCAGCTAAAGCTCAGGTTAATTATGGAATCGGAGATGATTTTACAAGGGTGGCCAACGATCTCAATCTACCACCTCTTCAGACCTGCCCACGGCTGCCCCCTCACGAGGACTGCCCTGTTCCCTGAGGTCCTCATGCAGCATGGCACGTGCGTCGGTTTTTATTAGAGCCCGGGCCAGCTTCACCCTGTCACACAACTCAACACAACACGACGTGGTCATTGCACATCACAGCGTTTAAACTTCAAGCAGAAGATAACGTTTGCCAAAAGTCACCCACAGACCCCCAAAGGTGCACAGCACTCCGATGCTCCCAGTAACATAACTTATCATGAAGCAACTAGACATCACTAGTTTTAAACACATCCCTTGCATTGCCAGAATTCTTCATTAAAAAATCCCCTACCTCCAACGACAATTTATGTTGCCTTGCAGTAGCTATGATTACTGCAATATCTGTGATAGTCATTTGTAAGGCCGTCTAAACAGGGGTCTCGAGGCTTCTGATGGGGTTGTATATTTAACCACAACAAAATGCAGAGGGCATTTTGATGTTTGGAAATGCCCAGAAGGAGATTTCTATTTACTTTCTCGTACACAGTACATTACCAAAGCCAGGAGACTCAGTAGTCAGCAAGCCATTATTTATTTATTCAAAACATCTTTCATTTCCTGAGATGCAGTATGTTATTTACAGGGCACATACTGTCACTACATGAAGTAAATATCAACAGGCAGATTAAAATCAGGATACTTCACCCATAATGATATATTCTGATAATGACCATTTTCAAAGAGTTGCTAAAATGTAAGTAAATATCTTACTGGATTCAGTAACAAATGCTCCGAAAGGGCAGTCAGGGCAACAGAGATGCTACCATAGGCAGATGAGTTTGGTGAATTAAATTTCATGTATAGAGCCGCTATGCCAAAGAGGAAGATGGAGATGCTGAAGATGGAAAGCTACAAAAAGCTTCGGAAACAGGAGAGATTAATGTGCGCTGAGCCGTTTGTTCAGACGCAATTTCAAATAAAAGTAACACATTTGCAGCATTTGGAAAGGATCCTTTTCTCGTCGAGGCAGAGGCGCGGGCTTAAAATATTAATTAAATAGAACTCAAGTCTATGTAAACCTTGAAAGCAGATGCCGAGAAACTAAATATATTGAACCTAAAGGTAGGCTAAAGTGGAAATACCCATGGGCAAGTTCCACTGCAGAAATGTAGGTCAGGAGCCTACTTCTCAAAATGCATCACCCGTAATGCTCCCTATTTAATGTATGGAGTATTAGTTTAAGAGATGATGGGATTTTATGCATCTTTTATGTATATAAAACCTTGTTGTGAGCAACCAAACTTTCTCCCCTCCCAACACCATCACAAGTCCTTCCTGATCTTTGCAAAAGACATAAAGGCTGATTTGATAAAATACCTCTAGAAACTCTAATAATTGCCCGAAGATTTAGCAGATTCACCGGTTTATCTCAAGACAAATGCATTATGGACATTGAACAGTCATTACAATCCTCAAAAAAACACATTTTCATCTGCTCTTGTGGTGCACACCTGTAGCTTGCTCACCAGGCAGAAAGCAGACATTGGAAGGGTGTGGGAACAACCTGTGAATTCATATAGCACGACAGAAAAAGAGGAATTTAGCACAGGTGTGGTGGTAATTGTGATAAATTCAGAAAATTCTCCATGTTCAAAGGCCCCTCAGAATCACACCTCTGTGATCACCACGAGCAAGGCTGGGCAGAGACAGGTCAGGGCTTGAGGGAACACCTTCACCGCTCGCCAGGAGAGACAAATGTCTTAAAGAAAACCACCTCCTCTTTACTGGAGTTTTAGAGGCAGATAGCAGGAAAAGGAAACCTACATTATTATTAATATAATTATTATTATTACTACTCCAGGAGCAATAAGCAGGTCTGGGGCTGCACCCTTGAAGCAGCGTGTGGGTCCACCAGGGAGTCATTGGTGCTTCTGGGCTGCAACACTGCAGATCTGAGCCCTCCTACACCGCAAGAGTGATGCTGGGCAACCCAATTCATGTGCCCAAGCCTTAGTTTCTCCTCCTCAAAACAGAGATAGGAGTCTTTCCTTTCCTCTATTTCCGCACCTTTTAGCTCCAAAGGGTTATATGGATATGCAAGACCTAGTACAAGGGGACCCAGATGCTGCTTTAATAAAAATAATTTAATGTGGAATAAATAGCCATGATATTAGGGGTGTGGAAAGCCAAGAGGAGAGTTAATAGGAAGATGGGAGGTGGTGTGATGGGTAATGAGGTGCCTACAGGGGAGGGAATAGGAGCAGGGGCCGGGGACAAAGGGTTTCTGCCCGGAGCAGGGCTTGGCGCCTGGGAGGGAGGCAAAGGGTACAGCACGGCTACGGCCGAGGGCTGGGGGCGACGGCAGAGGGGGGGGTGATTCTGAGCTGCTTTTCGGGGGTTGGGATTCACTGGGATGTTTCATTAACATTTCTTTGTCCTGGGAAAACTCTTGGCACTGGCGGCACATACCATTAACGGCACAAATAGCAGCAGGACCAGCGGCGCTGGGCCGCTCCCCCGTTCACTCCCACGTACGCCTCAGACAATAGAGTCAGCTGAGGACAAAGCAGAGAGCCACCGGACCCGCACTCGCGCTTTAGCCCGCCGCTTGCCTTTTATTCTTCACTCTGTGTGACACAAAGTGAGAAACCGCAATCATACCCCCCCTCTAAAACACCCACATAATATTCCATTCAACATGAGGTTTCATTACTGCCGACTGCAAACCAAAAATTCGGTTTTATACTAGATTTTTTTTTTTTATTTAACAAATTATTTCTTTAAGACAGCAATCAATTTCTCAGCTCTTTGGTCCCACTGTATGTGGTTGCACTGGAGGCTGTACCAGGATGGTTCACGTTTTCTGCACGCAGTATACCCGTCTTGAGACACATATTTGTCCATTCTGCAGCAAACATTGCAACATTAAACAACATTAATTGTAATCTCCTGGCCACAAGACCAGACTTTCCCCTTCTGTGTTGACCAGGGGTCAACACTGATGTGCAACACTTCATCCAAAGTGTTTGGCAGCAACTACTGCAGGCAAAAAATACTCCGCTCTGCAGGTTTTTCAGCCAGGACTGAAAAAGAAAAAAAAAAAAAAAAAAAGCATGCCACTGTGTGAAAAATATGAAGGCTGTTTTCAGAGAATTAAACCTTCACTCCTCTCAGTTCTTTGAAAGAAAGGAAAATAGTTTCCAAATCCTTTCTTATTTCTCTAACCCTATTACAAACAACCACAATGTAAATCTAACCTGTGTATATGCACACACAATATTTAGAATATTTCTCAAATTAATGTCCACCTTGAAATTCAGAGCAAAAGAAAGAAAGGCAGAAAGAAAGAAAGACAGGCAGATAATCATGAAGCCTCCTCTTTCCCACCAAAGAAAACTCTGTAAATCAAGCTGCTCTCTTCTGAAAGCCGGAGAATACGTGCAACGCGCTCCCGCATGGATACCGCGAGCTGGCTTCCCCCNAGCATGCCACTGTGTGAAAAATATGAAGGCTGTTTTCAGAGAATTAAACCTTCACTCCTCTCAGTTCTTTGAAAGAAAGGAAAATAGTTTCCAAATCCTTTCTTATTTCTCTAACCCTATTACAAACAACCACAATGTAAATCTAACCTGTGTATATGCACACACAATATTTAGAATATTTCTCAAATTAATGTCCACCTTGAAATTCAGAGCAAAAGAAAGAAAGGCAGAAAGAAAGAAAGACAGGCAGATAATCATGAAGCCTCCTCTTTCCCACCAAAGAAAACTCTGTAAATCAAGCCGCTCTCTTCTGAAAGCCGGAGAATACGTGCAACGCGCTCCCGCATGGATACCGCGAGCTGGCTTCCCCCTGAATGGTAACCACGCGCAAGCACTCCGGGTCCCTCTCCCATATGGCACGGCAGCCCCCAGCCAGCGCAGGTAGCAGAAGGGGACGCCAAGAATGCAGCCTGACTTTAAAGCACATGAAGCATGGAAGGGTCGAACCGTGCCTCATCTGCTCCCGTCGCAAACCGTACAAAAGCAGAAGCGCTGGCATCTGCAATCCAGAACATCATTTGGCACAGTTTAAAATTTTAAAGTAATTTTCAAATTTTTTTTTTTTTTTTTTTGCCCCCANCCCTCCCAGCGCCACATGGTGATTTTTGTCCTTTGGAGAGCCAAAGGCAAATACAGACATGCTCAACATACATTGTCAAAGGGAGAGGTTTCCTAGCAACAATACCGATATGAATGGAGCCGAAGTTTCCTTACCAATCCCTTATGTGACATTAGAGAAATTTGTAACATACAGGGAACGGGAAGAGAAGTATCTAAGAAATCTGGCTATGCATCGTTACCCGAACGTATAAGCAAATCAGTTCGTCAAGTTTTGCTAGCACCACAATTATCAAGTGCTTTTAAGCGTAAGATACAGCCGGAAAGGAAAGAAATCCCGGAGTCGATTCCCCGTCCTCTCCCAGCACCACGTGCTGCCTCACTCACTCCCCAGGGTCGGCATGCCCAAACCCAAGGCTCAGGGGTACGGAAGCTGTCCCCAGCGAGGAGAGCAGCCATCACCTCTGCCACCACACTCCTCCTCTTCTTGAACCACCATAAAAAAACTCTGCTTTAACCAGATCAAGCTTCAGGCAGTTGCCTTTCATCCGAGCCCCAAGGCCGGCAAGATACTTGGTATGTCTTAGCAATACGGCAGCGAAATGGGTGGCTGAGCATCACCCAACTGCAAACCACCCACCACGCTGCTCCCTCAACAGCAACACACACTGGTGTTGGAAACACCAGCAAGAAGGTGTTGGAAACAAGAAAAAACCATTAGAGCAGGAGAGCAGCTTCACTGGGAGCTGTGTCTGTGGTGCCATCGCTAACACCCCACGACTGAGGCGGACAGAGGAAAATCAGCGCTAGCTCCCGCGTGCTTCCCACCAGCAGCCGCTCCGTCGGGGTGGTTTCACCTTACTCTCTTCCTGCACAAACTCATCCACGCTGAAACGCAACGTGGCAAACCATTGGTTCCCATCTTTGATGCCACGAAACACTGCTGCTCTTTTTCTTTCCTTTTTTCTTTTTTTTTTGTTGTTTGGTTTTTCCTCTCAATCAGCCTCCCCAGAAAGACAAAGATGTCCTCTCCAGTAAAGGAGCTATAATGGAAACACCCACAGGTGTCCCAGCTAGGTCCAAGCCTCTGTTTTTAATCAGTGGTGCATGATAGGTTCCTAAATTAATCCTCTCCTCTGACAAACCAGGAGCCAAAGCGCTTAACTCAGAGACCAATTTTAAATGCCTAAAGTTATAGGGTTTGAACACTGCGTATTATGCCTAACAAGGGAACAATGACCCCTCTTATCTATAGTAGGCCCAAGTTTCCCATATCCCAAACCTAATTGTGTGACGCCGGCTGTAACTCAAGGAGGAACACCCTGCATTTGTCATATCTAGAAACAGCTTTTGGAGTTTGCAGCTTATTGTCAGCTACTGGAGCTGCAGGATGCTTATTTACAGGGCACCATGCAAGACATCTGTTCGCTCTGGCTTTTCAACTAAAAGGGGATTTATCTTTGGCAAATCAGTTTTGTGGGTCAGGAACCGGTTTCATTACAGTCCAAGTGTTTGGCCAACACCGTCATTTAGTTTGATTTTTGCACCTTCTCCCAAGCGCTCTGCAACAAAGAGGCCACGATCAATCAGCCAAGGAGACGCGCTGCTAGAAGCGATTAAATAAAATTAAAACAGTTATCCGAGCAGCGTTGATGCTTTTGACAGATGAGTTTTGAAACGCTTTCTACGAATTTAACCGGGAGTAAGAAATTATCAGAAATATTGCAGGGCTGAGACCTGGCCAAACGCATCCTGCGCTTGGCAGGGTGGGTTGCTGCTGAGAACACCACCCTTCGCTGTATATCACCAGGACGCAGCAGGGCAGGCCAGCTGGGCCCAGCACAAGAGGAGACCACAATAAAAATGCTGCTGAACCAGATGGAAATCTTGAAAAAGACTCGGAAATAAGCCTGGAGGATTTGCGTTTTATCTTTTCCGCGCAAGATATGGCCCTGTTCCTCTTTGCACCTATTTTCCGCACACGTCTGTGAAGAAAGGGGCGACAGCCCTTCTAACCCACACACCACCGGGCACCGAGTCTTCCTCGCCATGGCATGTACCGAACTCAGCCAAGTGTGAGCCAATATCACACGGCAGAGCACGGCAACAGAACCCCAATAAAGGTAACCTTCATGCGTCAAGGCATATTTTTATTTTTAAGGGAAAAAAAAATAATATCTAAATGTATTCAAGAAATCTAAACATTTACTTTAATAAAACATTTACAGTCACTACCAGGCGAGATATCGCAAACAACTCTGAGTAAGTGAATTTAGCTGAACTTCTGAGCTGTGCAGGCTAATGACTATGCTGACCAGCTTCAAAACCGCATTAAGACTACTGATTATTTATTATAAAATGCCTGCACAGAGGGAGAGACCTAATTGTCTGATGAAGATCCCAACCCCTGTGGGTATCACAGCATACTATACCTGTAAGAGTCAGGGCTCATTAGCCTAATCACAAAGAGTAATACTGGGAGCAGAGCTCTGCAAAGCTACTGATTTTTTACTTCCTATGAGTTTCACAGACATACCCTCTTTTTTTTTTTTTCCAGTTTGGTGGGGTTCTTTTTCTTGCTATGTCTATCTGGCAACAGATAGCCTTCTCCCCCCAGTCCTCACCGCAGACACCAGCAACCCCAGGCTCCGCGGGGCCACCGACGTTCGGCATCTCCTGCGGTACCTGATTAATCATAGCCATCCCCTCGCCGCGCGTGGGGCCGCGCAGCCTGCCGAAGCCGGAGCAGACGAGGGTGGTCAGCAGATGTGTGGGTGGTGGGGCTGGAGAGCGATCTTTTGCTTTGCATTAATCTTGCGCGCATAAGGCACTGGTGCAGCAGGGATTTTTCAGTCCCTGTAATGTGTGTCACTGATGAGACGCTTCCCCGTTATGCTGCTTTGGAATACAGATACAAATTCATAAAGTCTGAATCCCAGCGCCTTGCTATTACCATATGAGTTTCAAGTGCAGATGCAACTCGGATAGGATTCATGCCTGCATGTCTAATTTTGCTGCTACCCTTCTATGCTGTCCCCTTTCCCCTTTTTCTCAGCCCTCTTCCCTCTCCTCCACCAGGCAATCCTGAACAAAGGTGACAGTGACCTTTCATAGGGAGAAATATTGCAAGGCTTCTCTAATCAGGCTGGTTATCCATATCCGTGTAGAAAACCTCACAAGATTGCATTTTGCATCCTTTCCCTCCACCGATTCATATCTTGTAAATAAGAAAATGCCTATTTGTTCATCAAAACCATTTAACCGTCAGTGAAAGATCTCATCCTTTCAGCAGATTTTAATCTTGCTTCACCCACTCTTGCTTTATAAATGGGGCAAAAAGCAGAGGCTTAGTTTTAAACAGCACAAGTGATAGACTCTCTTAAGAAACGACGAGTCTTAAAAGATCACGCTGCCAGCAAGTCATTCTTGACAGTCTACCTAAGCTCCTCCTGTTCTTGATCCCATTGTATTGCTTTCCAGGATGGCCATTCCTCTCAACTAATGACTATTTTCTTTGCGACTGTACCTCTCAAGGATTGCCCAACTATTTTCACGTCTCTCCCCTCCTCACCGCATTCAGTACTCCATCTCTCTTCTCAGGACTCCAGCCCCTCTCTTGCAAAACGCTTCTTTATTTGTTAGCGCTTTCCTACTTACTAAAGCACTACAAGGCCATCCCAACTCCATGACCTCATGCACCTGTATATGCCTTACACCTCCTCGGTGCTGGGGTTTTTTTGCTGCCGTGCTGCACCGGAGCCATTCCGCACTGCTCACACAATATCCCGGGCTTCAACACTCTCCTGGCTGTTTTCTGAAGAGCTTGTAGCTGAACCTGTCCAAGCTTCAGGCTCAGCTTCTATCCCATTCTTTTAACTTGCTTAATTGGACTATTTACATTTGGTGTTCATTCCTTCTTCTTTTATACATAAAGTCCATGAAATGTGTAAGAAGATTCCTAGCTCCAGGTGCTAAGTAAGCCCATCAAACTGGAATGAACCTCTCCACGTTCTCCGTTTCCTCTCAGAACACAGCAAGAAGAGCTCAGGTTAGAAACAAAACACAAAAATGGGCACCTGCTCCCTGGGAGGACACAGTTCTTCGCTCCATTTGCTGCAAGTCCAAAATTGCACACGCAGCTCTGACCTGCCAGCAGACACTGCAGCACTGTTCAGGTCCCTCACATCAAAACAAAGCTCCAGATTTCGTCATCTGATTTTGCCAGCTTCAGAGGCTTCTTACCAAACTTTTATCCCATCCCAATATCCTATAAAACCTGAATCAGCCAAGAGCCCCAGAAGGCACACACATACCCACCAAGGGGTCCCTGAGACCACCTGAACCTCTCATCACACTCACATCACGTTCAGGTCATGGGAACAGAGGTGAAGTTTCATTGCCCAAATGACGCCGCAGCCAGCAAAGTATTTTACTTTAAAAATTTGTCTGAAATAGACTACTTAAAATGAAGTATTTGGCTTTAGCAGTCATAAATTAATTTTACATGGAGCCCAAATGCATGTTATGAATAAGAACAAATGGCCAAAGGCTTAAAAATTAGTAAACATGGATTGAGAAATCTTGAAAAAAAAACATTGCACATTACAAGACTAAAGAACGTATTTGGCCGGCTTTTAGGACAACGTAAATTTTTTCTGCAGCTTTCTGGAGTTCATGGCACGGAGTCATGCGAAATATTTATTCTCCATGCCACAAAGAGGAGATGTGAAGAGATGCAGATGGCACAAAAACTGCGTCCCAGTCCTTTTAATAACAGTTGAAGATTCCCATCAGCTTGGTGAGATATATTTGGACAGAGATCAGAGTATGAAACCCAATAAATGATCAATATAATGGCTCTGAGAAGCAACTGTTTCCTCAGCTGTTTCCCCAGAAATTCTTTAGGATTAGAGGAGATGCAACGACAGTACCTGTGCCTATCAGCTGGCACGAACCCGCCCGGCTCAGGCAGGGTACCGGAACGTTGATGGAACCACTCTTCAGAGAGGTCTCAGGACCTGCCATGGGCACACATGGCTGCTTCACAAGTCATGCAGGGGGAGCAGGTCCTTGGACACGAGGTGGCTTCTCCATGACAGCCCCACACTACCCCATCCTGCTGGCATGGAGGAGGTCAGCCCAGAGCCCCGTTTTCTGGGAGAGCTACTGTAAACGTCCTGGATTAGGGGTCCTGCTATTTCTCAAATACTCACTTCTGAGCACCGTTGGATGTCCAAAGCAAGAGGAAGAGCTGATGTGCAATTTATCTGGAATTCGGTGCCGTCGTCTCTTTCAGGGCACACGTACGCACGCCGGGACTGCGAGGGCAGGCCGTTAACCCGGCCCTCGGGGACGCGAGGAGTGTTTCACGCTCTGTCCTTTTAGCAGAAGGGGGACCGCATAAATGCTTTTCTAACTCCCGGTTAATCCACAGCAGCGCTGCTGGTCCAGTTAAATCCACAAAAAATGAAGACGTGTGAAACTATAAAACTGAATTTCCTTGGCTGGTGGCAGGGTTGGCAAGGGTTCAGAGAGACCATGTGCTTTTTAAGTTATATGTTTTCTGACCGTGCACTCGGTGTTCCCCTGCTAACGGTGCTCCTCGCAGGGGAGAGCCAACCTGACCTCCCTGGAAGCTTTCGTGCAGACCCATCATGCTCTTGCCCTTCCACAGAGAAGAGTTTGGCATAGAAAACCCGACGCCTAGGGAGCCAAATGGATCCCTAGCTATGTGCACCGCCACGATTATTTCCTTTGACTTGCTCCAGAGCTCTCCCAGGGGCCCTATACTCTTGCCAAGAACCCATGACATCACTTATATTATTAATAATTACAATATATTCACAGATGGATGGACAGATGGACACTCAGATGACAGAGCTGTGCTTAAAGTCAATACCTCTCCTTTCTCGTTCCTCCTTCCCACACCCCCAGTTTTCCCGTTTGCTTATCTATTCCCTCCCAGGGAGGAAAGGTCAAAGCTGGTAGTAGAATGAGTTTGGAGTATTTTTCCTCTTAAATAAACACGAAACACGTTACTCAAACGACTCTTCATTTTTCACTCCACGCTCGCATTCGCTCGCTGCGCAGCCCTTACTGAGACTGCATATTTTTAAGTTCTTGAAGAAAGAAACCACAAATCTTTGATCCTTGTCCTATTACACCACTTGCAGAAGAAAGATTCTCCGATGAAAGCTTTGCAGAGGGAAATGCAGAGGAACAGCTACCCAGAGCCGGCTCCAGCCACCCTCCTCGTTGGTCTGAGCTATTTCACAGTGGCCAAAAGTACGCTAAGGCTTTGCAGAGCAAACGAGCGGAAAGACCCGGTTCCCGCTGGGCTGTAAAGAGCCTGGCTCCTATTTTTACGGCGTGGAAAAACATGGGGAGGATTAGAAGGAACAGGGGGTGTTGGAGACAAACAAAGTCATGCCGTGATTTGATGTAAGGGTATGCGCTCACTTCAGAAGTTACGCTCTTTTATTTCCCACTTCTCAGAGGCCTCCAGGGAAACACTGATTTTCGGGAGAGCAGCGGGGCAGCGTGTGGTTTCACACCTAGCTCAGAGTTTCTTCGCTGGGTGTAACAGAGGAACTAGCACAGTTTAATCTGGAGACTGTCACCTCCAGATACAGAAAGGCAGTTAGTTAACAAAGAACAGAGCATCCTCTGTTCCAAGAGGACTGAATCCATCTCACACCCCAAGCACAGGCTGGCCGCACCTTGGCTCCAGCTCGGAGGACATTTGGGCTGAGCTCTGCTCCCCTGAGCGCCCGAGGAAACACAGCTCCACTCGTGGCAGGGAAGAAGCTGTACGAATCGCCACTCTGTCCCCCAGGGTGTAGGGGAGAAGGGGTGAGCCAAAACAAACCCCGAGCAAAGACTTACTACATGCCTTGACAAACCTCAGGTTTAGTATGCAATTTCACCCTAAGGAATCTAAATATTTTTTGTTAGAAATTACTTAACAGATATATAGTTACACACACTTTTTTTTTTTTTTGCACAACCATTTTTATGCTGTCTCCTTCTCAGATGCCATTAACACACACACACACATCCTCTCCTTAAGGTATGGATTAACTTCCATAGTCTATTTACAGACCACCTCTCCATGGCTTTACCTATTAAAATGACAGTATGTATATCAAAGAAGAGCAGAAAGTATAAAGTGTTAACAGAGCCTTCACACAGTAACGTAACAAGATGACACTGACTGTGCAAATATCTCCAGCCACTTCATTTTTGACCTGGACTGTGCACTAACCCAGTCGTAGGACACTGAAGAAAACACCTCTACAGAAATACATAGCAGTTGTAGGTGGCTTTAGGTGTGCAAACACACCCATATGTTGTGGCCAAATACTTGTTCCAAAGCAAGGTTCCCATCTCCCAAAGTCTACCCAACATCAAGTCAAGTCCCACTAGGTCTTGTTCGGGCCCCTGTGCTTCCAATGGAGAGCTCCATCTCAGGGAGATGATTAGAGAAAGCGGGCAATGAAGTAGATTGCTCATTAAAGAAAGAAAAATCCTGCAAACCTGCATGAGCTTATCATAAAAGAAGTATTTTCCTTCCCTTGACAGCTTTTGTTCTAAAAAAAAAAATAAAAGTTTCTTGCATACCTCAAAAGCAAACAAACAAACATCCAAGTCACCTTGGGTTTTGGGTTGGTCGGGGTTTTTTTTTCTTTGTCTGCAGCTAGCAGCCTTACAATTTTCTCCAAGCATGGAAATCAAAATAATATTTTTTATTAAAAAAGGAGACAACTTCAGATTTGACAAAGCTCTTTTTCTTAGTATCGACAAGCAATCATCATCTATCTTACAAATGGGTACTTGCCTCACAGCGTATTTGTGCGATCACTGGATTTCTAGTCCTCCGAGAACCAAGATAACAAACGAATCTTCACCGGCTTCAATGATTTCAAAGCTAATCAGAAGATAAAAAGGCTGACAGGACAGCTGACGATACATTACTAACCAACAACAGATCTTTGCAGGACATTTATGTATTTAAATTCCAGGCGTGGGGAAGCTTGGACACATGTTTATGAATACGAGGTAGCCAGAGCGAAGATAGGTCAAGCAAGTAATAACGTGGTGTGGACACCACGAAGGCATCTGGGTGCTTCGCTTGGATCCCACACGGCTGCACAAAGCTGTGCCACCAGGATGGGACCCACAGAGTGGTGCTTGCATGCCCCAGAGGAGGTCACAGCTGCACCCATACAGGGCAGGGTGGGGTGTCCCCAAAGACAGCGGCCCACTCAGCGCTGATTTTTGCAGGAAGGCAAGTAATGGAGATGGCAAATCCCAGTAGCCCCATCCAAGAGCTCTCTATTCATCATGGAGGTCCCAAATTTCCCCACACTAAGGTCAACAGCCAAATTCCCATCAAACCGGCTCTGCAAAAGGCAACGTGCTGAATCTCAACTGTTCTGTCGCTGTCTGCGTTTGGGTCTCAGAACAGTTTTTGCTGTCAAAAAGATGAGTTTTGGTATTCCGAACAGAGAATGACAGAATAAGATCTGAATTGTACAGCCTCTGCCAAATCCGGTGCTCTGGTGCCTCGCTCAGGACCCATCACAGCAATGGGTCAACAAACCGATCAAGGATGCTGATGGCAAACGTAAACGCTCCTTCAGGCTTTTACCAGGAAAACTCTTAAACCTACTGACAGCTCAGCCTTCGAAAGGGTTTGTTCTCCATACCAAGTGCCTACATATGGCTGACCTGAAATATGAACATCTATTTATAGATACCAGTAATCGAAAGTAATTACTCAAGTCTCCACTCGGATCGAGGCACTGCAAAAGGAATAGTCTGTATTCCCCAGCGGCAGTGTCAGGAGGCTGCTGATAATCCTTGTGACTTGGAAGGGGAGCCCAGTGAGAGGTGGTTAGGGCATTTGACTTTGCCTTTGATGAGGGAACAGTTAGCGAAGAAGAGCTGCGATAACCTCCTGACTCTAGAAAAATGTTAAAATGTGGCTCAGCAAGAATTTCTGATTGTTTTACTTTACCTCCTGACTCTTGAGTTCAAAGCGGCGAAGCTGTTTCAAAGACAGACGAATATATTTAGATTTTGGTGACTGATCACAAGTTTCCCAAAAGCTTACATATTCATCCCAACGGGGAAGAGATCACCGAGGGCAGCTGTAATTGGTCCAGGGGCATTCTGATTATCTGCAGATTACCTGTTTCTTGATGCAAAGAAATATCTGTCAATTTACTCAGTGGGGCTCGGGAGGAGTTTCGGTGGGAGACCAGATATCATGATGAGCCCTTCTGACACCGGACCTCCCCCATCATGTCCACTTAGAGCCACTCCGAGGGGCTGTCACAGGGCTTCTCTACCCTGACTAAATCTCAGCTACTGAAAAGAAAATAAATGGCATACGAGCCGTTTATTACCCACCACAGCGGTTCTCCTCGCAAGGGTTGGCGCTGAGGACCTGCCAAAAAAGCTTCTTGAGAAGTACCACAGCTGCAAGGGGAAAGGGGGTGGGGGGGGACAGACGGGGGGGGAAGCAGCCCTATCCCCCACCTAACGGCCGCTCCAATATATTACATTCTAGTCTTCGGTCAACTTTGAGAAAACGACTGAAGAGTGAGTTTCTATTACAACATACATCATTTTATCAACCTTATTTTTTGTGATATTTTGTAAATTACAATAAATTTGCTTTCTTCTGAATATTCAGATGCTTCAAAAGGTACCCAAAGGATGCAATTAGACCCTAGGGAAATATGCTATTATGTGCACATATCATGTTTTGCATAGGCTTTCCAGCATCTACATAATTTATGTTTTTCTGCATAATTTCCCCTTTTTATGTTTCCTATGTGTTTGTGAGATAATGCAGAAGTCAGTTCTCTACCACCAAAAATACAGACGGAACTTAAGTCTGTATTCTTACTTCACCCTATCTGCTTTCCTTCCCACAAAACCCTTGGAAAAACCCCTGGAGAAATCCTTTCATATGCACCAAACATCAATGCCTGAGGAAAAACCCAGAAGGTCGAGGCAGCTCTCTGAAAGGAACCAGAACCTTGTCCACTCCCGTATTCATCTGGGCATTCGGAGGGGCCTCTGATGGATAACGTTGAAATGGTAAAGCTTTTAAACTGTTTATAATCCTCACTTCGCGTTTGAAACGTACAAAAATAATTCTCCAAAACTTTCAAGTTGCTTTTTAGCTTTCCATGCCAGTCACTTGCTTCCAAGCTTGTTTTTAATCAAAAAAAAAAAAANNAAAAAAAAAAAAAGGAATAATAATAAAAAGAAGGAGAAAGAGAGTCAGGATGTAGTTAAAGTTGATGCCTACTCTTCCTTTTCAGCTCTGTTGGCTGGGGTTTTTTGTTTGTGCATTTTTAAATTATAAAAAAAAAAAAAGAAAAAGGAAAAAAAAACCCCAACCATAATGAAAAACCAAAGAAGGAAATAAAAGCTGGGGGAAAGACTTCGTGCAGGTGACCTCACAGCCCAGTATCCCCCGGCAAGCCTGGCCACGGGCTGTCTCTACCCAAGTACCCAAATGTGGATCCTCGTCTTCCCCCGGATGCGATAAATGACTTAAGGGCTGGAAGAAATTGTTTAATGTCTTCAGATGGATTTTTGCTGCCCTTTCTTGGGTACCACCCAGGGACTCATCTTCCCCAGGAGGTGATGGACAAGAAACAGGGACCTCTCTTGCACCACCCACCCCCAGCCACAATGGAAGCTCCCTATGTGTTGGCTCTGGGGTTCCTGGAGAGCATGAGAAAGCTTCTTTAAAAGTAAAATTATTATTATTATTGTTATTAATAATAATAATATCATCATCCGCCTCTCATCTTTGCATTCATATTTTCAAGTGCTCACACGAGTGAGCCCTTCAGACTCAAAAACAAACATTGTGAAACAAAGAAACACATAACTCACCCGTTCTCCAGGAAAAAAAACACCAGACTAATGCCACTCCCAAACACGGTCTCTGCAAGTGAAATTGGGAGGAAAAAACCCTCTTCCCTTTGTACCTTACCCACAATCTTATGGGGTAATCCACTTATTTAAAACTCACTCCTGAGTCCATGTAAAATCAGTCATGGACCAGCAAGGAGACATTATAAGTATGTTTTCTTCTCCACAAACCATGACAGCCCTCAAATTGCCAACAAAAAAAATGTCTCATGCGAATAAAAGAAAATATTTATGTTGTGAAACCCACAGTGTGAAACAGCAGGAATGAAAAAATCTGGTAAAATTTAAAGAATAAGATTCTTTGTAGAATACATAAGAGAACACCTGCTGCTTTCCTTATTTTTTATTTATTATAATTAATATGTTCAAACTAAGCAGTATGCAGATGTATAAAAACAAACAGCCGAAAAAAAAAATAATGAATACTTTTCATTAAAAAGTTCATTTGAAGTTGAGAAAATGTATGATTAATTAATCACAACAGAATCTGCTTACTTAAAAGCCTATTGACATATGTTTTAGAATCATTGGTGTAATTTGAGATAACTAGCAGCGAGGACCCCGCGCACCCGGGCGCTCTCCCCGCGCGCGGGAGGTTCTCCCGGAGCCACCAACCCCTGCGAGCACGAGCCGGGACGGATGATAGTCGTTTGGTGGAATACAGTTTAAGATTAAAAATACAGAAAACCGGAAAAATGCCTTTCTGAGATTATTTCAGTGTGCTCCAGCACCTGTATTCATTAATCAAATACAGTGCTAACTCAGTCATCCTCTCCCCTTTATCGCTCTTTATTCGTGAATAAGCACACAAGTTAGCGCACGGGGTCTCACGTACCGCAGCACGCGTATATACATAGCCAGAGACTCATTCCATATAACCAGCCTGTACTGATAATAAATTTCCAAATAAGATGATAAAGGACTTGGAAAAATCTAAAGGTTTAGTCTGGGTAAAAGTCACTGGACGGATTTATTCTGATGAAAACTGAAACACAGCAGGTCAAGTCTGGGTTTGGTGTGGTTACATTGAAGGTGAGGAAGACGAAATCATAGAATCATAGAATGGTTTAGGTTGGAAAGGACCTTGAAGACCATTGAGTTCCAACCCCCCTGCCATGGGCAGGGACACCTCCCACTAGACCAGGTTGCCCAAGGCCACGTCCACTTGAAATAGTAAAAAAGACATTTCCTGAGGAAGAAAATTACAGGTAGGAAGGACAACGACGGGGGCGAAAGTGGGGTTTGGGAGTGGGCTCGCAGACCCACGCTCACGGCGTGTCCTTGGTCCCCACCTGTACACCCTCACCGAGCATTTTTTAAGCGAGCGGAGCAATTTTTTACATGATGTGCAAGAAATATCTCACTTTTCAGGCACGCCTGGTATCTCAGGAGAGCATAGAGCTGTTTATACTAAAACTGTTTGGCCTCACCTTTGTACCTCTGTAAGACGCGGCGCCTGTTCATGAAAGCATCGATCCCCTCTTGTTCCTATGATATTGCTCTAATCTAGAAATACAAAGAGGCTCATGTCATACATATATTGTATGGCGTTTCCCGGTGGAATAGGAAAATTAAAACCAAACCACGAGAACTCTGTGGGATAAACGGCGTCTTGCTCTCCCCGGCAGAGCAGTGGTGGCCGCTCGACGCGGGGCTCGGCTGCCCTCCTGCTCGCCCACCCGGGGAGCACCCGGGACACCCCCAGCACCCCGAGCAGCGTGGGACACCCCATCCGCACCACGGCTGGGAGAACCCCCTGCTCGCCGACACTCCCACAGCAAAGCCGAGCTGACCCTGAAGGTGCATAAATTAGAATTAATCTTTCTCAAGTTGGGGCAGAAAATAGAAACTACAAAGGAGAAGCCGGAAAGGATGCGCTTTCTTCCAGCCCTCCCCTTCCCAAAGCATTTCGTTTCTGCTCCTCCTACTGCAGCGTCAGCATCCAAACCAGACCTCAACTAAATCATTGTCGTGCGAGAAAATAAAAATCCCTTACAAATCTCTTTACACAAAATAAAACAAATTTCAAAACGAACTCAACCAGCAACCACCACCAAGCTTATTGCATGGAAAACCTCCTTGGGCGTGGGGGGGGGAAGTAAAAATCAACACAGACAGAATAAATTACAACAACTGAGTCCTTTAAGCTCCCTGGTACTCAAACATCAACTTCTTGGTTATCTGAAATAGCTTAATTTTCAAAAGAATTCAGATCTGACATTTTCCACCATAGCCCTTTTCAGCCTCTTCCAGCAGCGCTAGCACGCTAAAGCACTTTCCCTTCTGAGGTGCCCGAGAAGCAAGGCAGGTGAGCAGGATTTTCTCAAAAAGCAGGGTGACGTGAAGCAAGAGAGGAAAGAGGAATGTTTCCACTGACGCCAACCAGGAGAAGGCAGATACAGCTCCTGTTAACCCTCCTCCTGTTAGCTCTGTGCACTGTGCTCTCAGCCTTTCTTCCCGAGATGGAGCATCCCTCTCCTCCTGCCACCTCCGGGATGGTCCCACGCTACCGTGTACAGAAGCAACGCTGAAACACCTGTGAAGACCTTGATAATATTTTGTTTGCACTGCTTTATATTGGTTTTTTTCAGCATAACTTCATTTCACATAGTTTGGTTTCCTCTCGTAACTACTGGTGAAGACCACCTGTGTCCAGGAGGCCATAGTGCCACATACTTGTCACTTGACATCACACCTGGCCACCGAGCTCGTGGTGCACACTCCATGCACGTACGCAGCCGGTTTCTCTCCCCACTGTAAAAACCTCTTAGCTGAAGTCTCGCACAGACCATTACCGGGTTGTTTCATTTATTACGATCTAAGAAGGCGTTATTACATCCCGCCATCAGAACTGTGCTCTTAAATAACAGCTTGTACAATAATTAAACGTAGTGGTGAGAACATTGTTAAAATCAATGACCCAGTGCATTAGCAGTTTAAACGCATTTGAAGTTAACTTGATTAAACCAACCGCAATTCGGGAGAAGTTAAATAAGTATGAACGGTGTGGATGAGTGTCCAGAAGCTGCATCTCTGCAGGGCTCGGATGCCCCAGGAAAGAAACCCTTCACCACCTGCATTTCGGTGGGATGTGCCACTTCTCCATCCATCTCCGCTCACAGACTGGTATCAAAAATAGCTTGAATACACAATGCTATCACCATAACAGTAATAACATTTTGCACATATACAATGTTAACACCAACATTTTAAAGACAAAATACAGAGGAGCAGCTCTTCTTCCCCTTTGGATGACAGTGATGCTCTGAGCATATAAAATGAAAAGCATGGATACACAAGGGCACTGGAGGGAGGAAGCCAACACAATGTTTTTTTCCACCAGCCTTTTTCCCAATTCAGATGTATTCACCCCAGTTGTGACCACACTCTGTTCACTTTTGCCTCCTGAAATGATTGGAGTGAGAAGGGTTTAAGCACAGTGAGGAGCGACACCTCAGTGACCCACAATTTGTCATGATGCCATATAAGAAGGATACGGACCTGTTGGAGCGAGTCCAGAGGAGGCCACGAAGATGCTGCGAGGGTTGGAGCCCCTCTGCTGTGAGGACAGGCTGAGAGAGTTGGGGCTGTTCAGCCTGGAGAAGAGAAGGCTCTGGGGAGACCTTATTGCGGCCTTCCAGTGCCTAAAGGGGCTCCAGGAGAGCTGGGGAAGGACTTTTGATCAGGGAGCAGAGCCATAAGACAAGGGGGAATGGTTTTAAACTGAAAAGGGGGAGATTTAGATTAGATATCAGGAAGAAATTCTTTCCTGTGAGGGTGGTGAGCCCCTGGCGCAGGTTGCCCCGAGAAGCTGTGGCTGCCCCATCCCTGGATGTGTTCAAGGCCAGGTTGGACGGGGCTTGGAGCAACCTGGGCTGGTGGGAGGTGTCCCTGCCCATGGCAGGGGGGTTGGAACTCAATGATCTTCAAGGTCCCTTCCAAACTAAACCATTCTATGATTCTATGATCTCTGGGGTTACCTCAGAAAGTTTAGCTGAATTAAACAGAAATGGGAAAACTGAGTGATGCACTGGGTAATTGGCGGGCTACGTAGCCAAATAAAAATGGCAGAGCAATACCAAATAACATATGACTTCAAACCAAAACTGTGTGCAACCTGCAGCAAATGGAAACTCATTTAAAGATACTTAGGGACATTTTTTCAGGTTAAAAAGTGAATAAACTCAAAAAATCCCTAAGTCTTTCAAATAAGAATAAAGACCAATTCTTCCCTACTCCTGTAGGACCATTTCCTGTGCTACTATGAAATTAAGAAAATAGCAGAGGAAAAGTCTACAAAGGGAAAAACAAAATCTATTTTCTTTTTTCCCATAACTGTTTGTTTTCATTTTTTCTACAAATTAACAGTATTAAACAAAAAGAGAAAAAGTTTTTTTCAATCCAATATTCTGTTGAAACCTAGAAAAAGGACCTATGGACAACTTAAACCCTTTTCTTAAGCAGGAAGATTTCTCAAAACTGACCTCTTCTCATGAAAAACCCTCTTCAATAAACTGTAGGGTTTCGGTCCAAAAGTGTTCGTCAGAAAATTCCCAGGCCAAAAAACTTAACCTTAAAGCACGTATAACTATATGTCAGCATTAAAAAACAATAGCCAAGGGGTTTAACAGATAGATTTTTTTTTCTGAATTTTTGGCATCTGCTTGGCATATATCATAGTCAGGAGGATTTATGATACGTGGAGGAATACCTATATATGTTTTATGTAATGTACACATAAAAATGTATTTCTTCATTTCAGGCGGGTGGTGGAGAGATCCCAAGCAGTTTTGAACTCTGCTATTTGCAGAGACCTTTGCTGGCAGAGGCTGTGCTCCCAAGTACGGCAGAGAGATTATTTTCTCACTCAACTTTTTATTTATAATATTGTAAAAATAAATGTGACATATTTAGGGGATGTGTCATATTTTTAAAATATGCTCAACCAAGGCACAGTTTGGACTTTTTTCTTTTTAAGGTTTGCCCTTTTTAAAACATAATTTCCTGAATATTTTTCTGTGTAGAAAAATCTATCACAACCCTCAGTTTTTATACAACTTTAGCTGATATCTTCAAAAAAAAATACATAGGTGAACTTATGAATCTTACCAAAACTGAGAACAATACCAAAATTCCTTTTTATACCAAAGAATCATGCAGCATCACTAAAACTTAGGCCTGGCTAATACAAAAAGGAGCTGAATTAACAAGTGTAATTTTTTTTCAGCAGGTTCCTATGCAGTCTCCCATCCTAAGCAGGCACCAGTCAAAAAAAAAACCCAAAATATCTTAAAAATATGGGTTTAAGTCCAACTCTGCTGCAACTAGTTCATATGCTTTATAAGAAAAAGTATCTCATTTAGGTCTAAGGCACACCTTTGGCTCTGCTGGGATACAGCACTCTTAAAGCACGCAACAAATATGATATTTGCGTTTTGGTGGGTGCTGAAGAACGCCGGCGCAGCTCTGCAATGGCAAGGGAGCGTATAGATTATAAATTTGGGAAACTGAAATTCCAAAAATCACTGGGGTAAATTCCCCGCAAACACAAGAAAAGTCTTCTCTCACAAACAGGCTGGACTGGGGCTGTCCTTTTATCTCAAGGCACGTTTCCAGTAGTACCTCTTCACTAATGGCATATAAAAGAGATGACTATTTTTAAAATATTCATGTAAGAGGGGTCTATGATCAGGCGGTACTAAACCCCATGAGTGTAAATGTCTGCTCCACTCCCATCCCTGCCCTTTCTGCTCTGCTCCTGCCTTTAAAAGCCACCGACGCTGACATTTCCGCTTTTCTCCCTGGAAATAAGGGTGGTTTAACAGCTCCTTGTGTTGATGATGGCACAAACACGAGGCAAACCAGGACACGCAGGGGTACTGCCGGGGTTCAGGCTAAAGCCCTGCTGACGCTTCCCTAAATGCAGCTCTTTAAACTCATCGGTACGGACACGTTGAAGAGGTGCTCAATGTGTAACGATAACTACCAGCCCAAATCACTCAGGCAACGTTGGCACATCACACAGACGTGAGATCTGACAGGCTGAGAGAGTTGGGGTTGTTCAGCCTGGAGAAGAGAAGGCTCCGGGGACACCTTATTGCGGCTTTTCAGTACTTGAAGGGGACTTATAAGAAAGATGGGGACAGATTTTTTAGCAGGTCCTGTTACGGTAGGACAAGGGGTAATGGTTTTAAACTAAAAAAGAGGATATTCAGGCTAAATACAAGGAAGAAATTTTTCACAATGAGGGTGGTGAGACACTGGCCCAGGTTGCCCAGAGAGGTGGGATATTCCCCATCCCTGGAAACATTCCAGGTCAGATTGGACGGGGGATCTGAGCAACCTGGTCTAGTTGAAGATGTCCCTGCTCATGGCAGAGCGGTTGGTCTAGATGGCCTTTAAAGGTCCCTTCCAACCCAAAACATTCTATGATTCTATACTCAGAATTTTCTTTTAAAGAAAAAAAAATCATTTGCTATATTCCTTGCTTTTTAAAGTGCAGTTGTTTTCTAAAATGAATCTAGGAGATATAGCATCATGGTCCTCTCTGCTCACTGTCTTTCAGCAATTCTTGACCAACTTTGCTCAGCTTCCACCAATGTTTCCCTCTTGGCTTTTCCCACCTGCCAGCCACAAAACTTGAATCCTTGTCTGCCTCATCCTTCGTCACTGGGAATGAGGATCCTGCAAACATGCTCATTGCGTATTACCAACATCCAGTGCTCCAAGAGAGACCATTCTGATTACGACAGAAAATTGCAAAATCTCACACATCTGCTTATTCAGTAAATTCTCATCTACTTACGCAGGATCATCCGTTGTTAATGACACACCTGATGGAGAGCAGCTCTGTGCAGTTGGGTCTATGGGGCTCCTCGATGACCATTGCTGTGCTCAAAAACCCTGCACGGTGCAAAGTTACCCACACCTCCTCCCTGACATTTTCCAAATAACTGGCGCCAGTTGTAATAAATGAGTGTGTGTGCAGGGAAAACAACAGAATATTGTAATTGATTATTTAGTGCAAAAAAAGGAGGAAAATTATCACAGGTGGCGATGGCAGATGTGACAGCCCAGGATACTTGGCAAAATATGGAGTATATTTGATTACTGATATGGATGTTTCTATGGCGTTGATGTTTCAACTTCTTCTCAGCCTTTTCAATAGTAAGGAGATACATAGAACAATAAAAAATTGCAGTTATAGAGTTCGGGGTTTTTTTTGCTAAATACCTAAATCATTGTGATCAATAGCAGCTGCTGTGAGATATTAGCTGGCTAAGAAAGGCTATAAAATTCCTTCAGTAAAACAACGGCAGCAATTAAATGTTTAAGAACTGATCATCACTGTCAGGTCTCAAAATGGATGCGTGGCCGCATGAAAGACAGCAGCCATACATATCATATCATGGCACAGGGCCAAAGCTACTATATTTCCAGGCAGTGATTCTAAATGATATTATTACAGTTAATTAGTGAATGCTAACTAATTTTTATTATTTTTTTTTTCCCCCTCTCTTCCCCAGTATTGTAAGAATTTTGCCTGGTGGAGTTTAAGGGAGAAGCTGGTGGTCCCCTGGGTGTGAAACCCCTCCCTGGGGAGAGAGCCTTTGCCCTGACCGTGCAACCAGCCTGACTCCCTGTTCTCAGATGGGGCAAGAAATGAGATGGTCATGACGGTTTTGCTAACTCCATCTCATGACCTGAGGAAGCACCACTGCTGTCTCAGGTTGCAAACTGCTGTCCAGTCTTGTGCAGAGGGAAGGTGCCGGTGACGTGTATTTGCAGAGAGATGTTTTGGCACGTACCGATCGCTAACGAGACTCTTATTGCCTGTTTTCAAGCCATGCAAAAAATCACACTGCTTCTTTTCCTCTGAACCCATGAAGAAAAGAAAAATAAAAAAAAATAAAGATGGTTGTGATTGTACGACGCAACCGACGACTGGAAAACAGACCAAGCAGTGAAAAACCTCACAGTCTCCCCAGCAGCAGGAAAGTCCCACCTGAGCAAAACAGTCCTTTATCCCCAGCAGCTTCCACCAAGCATGGTCCTCTGCATCTAATAAAGGGGTGAACAGTCCACATTGACCTCTGAACTAAGCGGCAAGAAGCCCTTTATGGTAGCAAAGACAGTACAGAGACAGTAACTAGAAATGCATTGCCTTTTTTTGGCCTAGGAAACCTTCCTTTATGGCCTACAACGTGAAGCTGGGAAGACAGTATCTATCTCCATTGATGAAATTGCTGTCCATTGTGTTGCACATTTGGAAAAAAAAAATCAATATAAACTAAGGCTGTTGTTCAACCTTTCATGGGGTGTGTGGATAAAAAAAAAAAAAGATTTATAAGACAGAATGATGACACCAATTAATTGCTTTCAGTAACAAGGCTTTTTAAGGCCAGGTTGTCCAGATGAATTAATTTACCCCACACTTTTTATGTATCTACAAGTAAAGAGTATGTAATCGTGAAGGGTTTATATTCAGAATATGTACATCATCTCACAGCACCAGTACAATTACTGTTTTTAGGAAGTTTAACTGATCTGCAGACAGAGGTGAGCGTGGGAAGCACGAGAGCATCACACAATCAGTGAAGGGGACTTGAGCAAGGACTACCTCAGGAGTGGCACGTGATGGGGTTTAAAACCAGATGACTGAAGGACCCAGAAGCTGTGCTCACCGGCTTCATCTGTCTTTGCCTCTGTTAAGAGCAAACAAATTGTTCTTCATATAGCTCCAGCTTCACCCTTAACCTCCTGAAAGATCACAAAAGAAATATGCCACCAGTACCCAGGAAAACTCCCACAGCGGTTTAGCCGTACTAGGTTCAGCATTTTATTTTACCTCTCTGAAATATAGACCAAATATGAGCCCTCGCCTCATACAAATCTTCTACAAATCTCCCTTTGTTCAGAGCCTTTAGACAAAACAGAAAATTTAATACAGTAAATCTCCAGAGAGAAAGGGGAGGTGGAATGGCCCAAGATCAACAGAAAAAGGTATTTCCAGGCCACATTTCCAGGCCCGTGTCCACCCCGTTGCCACCAAGAGCTGCCCACCTGGGCTTGAAGGAGACCACCGAGCCAGACAGGGGTGGGCTAACCACACTCCCACAATAAACTCTTCTGAGGTACCACATTGGCCTGGACATCAGAGAATATCCAACTCTGAAGCAATGCTCCCCTTGCAAAGAAAAGAAAGAAAATGCGATAATATTTCTATTTAAAAAAAAAAAAAATTTCAAGCCCTTGAGCCATCCCTCCCCTTGCAAGCCATCAGGATGCTTTTCTCTTTTATGCTGTTTTTCTTTTTTGTGCCATGAATTTGCATTTTCTAGTCGGTCTCATTCTAGCTACATTTTTTTTTGGTTGTTTTTAATATAAAATCTCTGTGGTTGGTGAAGAAGTCGGAAAGAGAAGATATACTTCAATTCTTCACATGTTTTCAGCATCCTTGTGGTGGTATTGGCCCCTCAGAGAGTCATCTTCTGACTTGCTATAAGTTTATCTTCACATAGAGAAATAAATAAGGAGCCAAAAGGATTTTACAGCATCTCTAATCTGACCCTAACTGTGCCTTATTTAATTTACTTGTTTACAAACACAAGCACCCTCACTCCAACCCACCACCCACACTCAGCAGAGAAAACCCTCCTTCATTTTTACACCAACGCTTCTTCAATTAAGCCATAAAAGATGCTTTTAAACCCCATCCTTTCCAGCCATTACCTTTTTCACCCAGGGATTGAATCCCTATCGCACAGGGACACTTGGAGGAGCTTGTCCCCATCCTCACCTACATCCCAACCCAGATCCCAGTGGAAAGAAAAGCAGAGTGTTTTTCCAAATTGACAGCAACGCAGGTGGAGGGGATGGTGTCTCCTGGAAATCAGTAATTACCCGCTAATTCTGGGGCATCCTTTATCCTCGAAGCCACGCATCGATGTAATGGATATGAAGGGTTTGCATGAAAGAGACAAACACATAGAAAAACCGTATACAAACAAGGGCTACAATACCGCATTAGCTATTATCTTTCCCTTTATTTAAGCACATGTCTGGAAACACTGCCCAAAAAGACCGCGTATATTTAATAAGCCCCCAGTTCTCCTCTCGCTTTGTTGCATCCATCTCATTCCTGCCAATATCCCACTTGCAACCCCATCTTATCCACGCACAGCCATTCATTCAATAGGAAAACATTGTGCGATGCAAAAACAAGCTGTGGTTGTTAAGCAATTTGATAAGAAGTATTTTCCGAGTGCTAGATAGAGTCCCTGTGCATAGGAACAGTCACTGCTTCACCACTCACTGAAAAATGACATCAAATTAACAGTAATCAAATCAGTGCTTCAGCTGGTACCGAATTGTTAACTATACAGCAGTACTGTACATCGCTAAGGGGCGGCTGAGACAAAGAAAAGGCAGAAAATGAGAAGAAAAAAAAAGAAAAAGGAAAAAAATATTCATTTTCTCTGAATAACAAACTGTTTTCTCTTCAGCCTCCTACCAAGCACAAACAAAGTACAGTATAAGCCATATGTAGTTTGCATTGTCTTGTGGGAAAGCCAAACTGGTTGAATTCAACCTGTCACTGCTCTCTGGTTTGGTCAGCTTTCCTTTCCTTTCTCCCTTAAACATGAGATTTTCTGTACACCCGTACCTCAGCACACCTAATTTAGAGGTAGCAAGAGCTACTAGATAAGTCTATTTGTAGTAAGAGGGCAAAATTATTGCTCTAAATTCAAACTCTTCTGCTCCTTGTTATGCTTTTGATGCTGGAGGAAAAAAAAAAAAAAAAAAGAGAAAGAAAAGGAGAGAGAAACACCTTTTTCACCTTGCAATGCAGACCAAGAACTTGCTGGCTCTGATGAAGTGTTATGGAGAAAGAGGAGATGCTCGTCATTGCCCCATAACTCCTCCTGCTGACTGCTCACCCAGGTTCTTCTCAGGATATCTTTAGCAAACCCGTGGATGGATTAGCTGGAGTAATACACATCAACCTGGATGCTGACATTTTCCGAGACAAATCCTTGTTTGGTTTGTCGCATGAGCGTTTCAGCTGATTTTTTCTCCATGTATTTGGGGGAACTGTATCTACAGCTCAGCTGATTGAGATTCCTCAGAGGTGGGTAGCAGCACACGAGGTAAAGCAAGGCCATTAACAAACCACTGCTAGGAAGCATCCAAAAGGATTTTAAATCCCTAACACAGCGCTCAAAATAACGCAATAACACCAGATTTTGAATTGCAGCCTCCCCAGACGAGCAATAAGGATTCTGTGTTTGTTTTCCTATATCCACGATGAAGAAAACCCTTAGTCGGCACTTCCCCGGTGCCACTCCTCCCCTTCCCCACGCAGGAGCGTGTCCGTGCTGAGCGATGCTCTGTGCACGCATCCAGGGAGTCCCACCTTTCAGGCAGCTTTAATGATCCCGGCAATTACCCGTGCACGCGGTCCCGATGCTGACAGGAATCGATCCCCTTCCACCAAGGCCATCTGCACAGCAAGGAACGAGGAGCTATTTCTGTCCCTGGAGGTGTTCAAGGCCAGGTTGGACGGGGCTTGGAGCAACCTGGGCTGGTGGGAGGTGTCCCTGCCCAGGGCAGGGGGTGGGACTGGATGGTCTTTAAGGTCCCTTCCAACCCAAACCATTCCGTGATTCTATATGGAAGGTGTCCTTCCCCCCCCAACCTGTCCCCAACACTCCCTTGGCTGAGACATGAGCCCCCATGTCACATTTGCACCAATTGCAGTAGGAGGAGGCAAGGGCTGAAGGTGGGAAGTGTTTTCAAAAATAGGAAGCAGTATTCCAATATAAACATATTTCACTATAAAGTGTGCAAAATTAAGTGTTCCACGAGAGAAATTATAAAATACTTCATTCTATTTTCTTAATGCATCCTCCTAATTTTCATATTCAAAACGTCATTTTTTTCCCTACTTAAGAATGCCTAAATAGAAAGGAAAATAGGTAAATAAAAAGCTTAAATAACACGAACCCAAAATGTATATGTAAGGATTGATAACAACATTTGGGGTTTTGGTTGTTTCTCTTTTTTTATTGCTGAAGTCAATACAGTTGCATATGCATGCACCAGCTCTGAACCGGGCTCGGGAAGATTTTATGTAGGGAGTAGTTATACCTCAAAAGGTCCCCTGCTGATGGCTGCAAGCAGAACTGAGAAAAAAACTGGCAAGAAAATTATTTGCAAATATTTCAATAGTTGCCAACTTTCACAATGTTATAGCAATCTGACTGAGGCTGGAGATCTTAAAGCCTCGGCTTTCACAAGCAGCGATTAAAAGAAACTAGCGATTAAATGGGAATCAGAGCCTTCCTTCAGATAAGCAAGAAAATCACTAGTCCCCATAGCTGTAAAGATTCTTAAAAATATGTTCCAACTACAATAGACGGACTGAGAAACAAAAAGCAAATCTTAAAAAAAAAAAAAACAACCACCAACTTTCTTTTTTTGTTGTAAACCTGAATTATTTTTTCAATAAATTATTGTTGACAAAAATTAAGGGGGCAAAACCGCCAATGTTTTTTGTTTGGTTTGCAGTCTGCAAGTATTCACTTTAAAAACGTAATAATGAAAATAAGGCCAAAACCTGCCGTTCTTAGTAAAGAATCTTGTCCCCAAGAACTAGAAATGAGAGATTGACATCCCCCAGTTTCTTCTTCTGTATACAAGGTTTGTGCTCCACTACTTATTTTGGGGCTTTTATGGTCGGTGGGGAGAGGTCTCTCTCCGGAGGAAGATTCACGGCACCATCAGAAGGAAAAACCTCCACCTGAAGCTGCTTCTCTCCTTCTCCCCGCTGCCTGCGGGAGCGGCATCAGCGAGAAACTGGAATCACATCTCTAATTGCTAACTTTCCCAATCCCAGCTGGAGGGACCGCGCCTCAACGTTACCTGGCACAAATTATGAGGATTAAATTATCCAATCTGGGGCCAAGAAATCACTGCACCATTTAAATAAGCAAAGACACAGCATCAGACAACAACTGCTGAGTTGGAATTGAGAAACACAGCTAATCCAAAATAGTCAATAGGTGGAAAAATCACTTAAATTAATTCTTCAGGCAACTTCAGTAGTATGCAGCAGTATGCATAGCTCGGCTGATGACTCCAATGACAGAATCAAAACGTCTTTCCCTTTTTTACCCCTTCCCCCCACCTTAATCTTCTTTATCAACTCAAAAAGTCCAAAGATGATATGAATCTGCAAGACCCTGGTGACAAGAGCGCTGGGAGCGAGCTCTGCCAGCTCGTCCCTGGCGTGGGCGCTCGCCGGCGGTGGGGTGGGCTGAGGGGACGTCGGGGGAGATGCCTGGAAGTCATTGCCTTCTGGCTCACCTCCAGTCATCCACTAAAAAAATCAGTCCTGGTAAAGTTCACGCCATGAGCACTGAGATGCATTGTGAAGTGCAGGGGAAAACATGGGAAATGTTACATCTGCAGGGAAGGGGGTTAATAAATGTTTAAGGAAACGACTGCTCTCATGATCCCACTCTTCCCTGCAAAATTGAGATCTTGCTCAGATTTCTGTCATCGAGCTTGTTGTCTCCGAAACTGCAGTTGTCTCAACGCATTTGTGGGGTCCTGGGTGATCTTCACATGTTTACACGTCCTGTGTTGGGGTCACGTTGTCTTGTGAGTCAACTTGAATCCTTCCCAACCCTCTTTCCCTGCTCCTCCACAGCAGACAGAGAAAACATTCCTAGCAAGCACCTTTATTTTCAATTCACTTTATTCTGAGCCCATCTGATGACACCATTCAAAATGCAAACCGAAGAGTATTTCTGGAAACGCCTTTTGCAGCTTTTACCTCCTTCGGATGCATTTGCCGTGGTCTCCTCATTGTTAGGCAAAGAGCAAAGCAGTTATGAGAACACTTAAAAAGCACGTTCTGAACCCGAGAGAGCACATTGGATGGACCCATGCATCCCAAGACACCACATTGCGCCGAGCTGTCACGGCAAGCCCATGCCACCAGCCAGTGCCACGTTATCCTAGGACTGGTTTGTTAATTTTTCAGCCAGAGTGGCTTATAAGCAGCAGCAGCATTGGTCTTAAAAAAGCCTCTGTCCAACTTATCCCTGTATAGTGAATATCCCTATTTAAAACATGAAGATAACTCTAATGAATATCCTTATATCCTTCTAGTAATGAGCACAGGCTTGGGAGAGCAGCTGTGTATGGCCCTGGGCACTGAGCGTTTCCTTGTAGGTCAGGAGTTTAAACACAGCCCATGTTAGAAGCAACCAAAAGTCATTTACCTGCTGGTGGTTGTGTGAATCGAGCTAGTAGCTCCAGTCCTGTTTAAGCGAGAGTCTAGGTCATAAGAACCACTGTGAGAACGATGCTGTCTGCACCTCCGGCTGGCAGTCTTGGGAGACAGGTCAGAAACAAGGACCTCCCATTTGATCCCTAGCATCTGCTCTTTTAAGGACCTCTCATGGCCAAACTATTCCTGCATTTTCTAAAGCAAGGGGACCAACTATGCTAAGCTATGAAAATGAGGTAGACATAGACTCATAGAATGGTTACAGCTGGAAGGGACCTTGAAGATCATCCAGTTCCAACCCCCCTGCAGGGGGGAGGCACCTCCCACCAGCCCAGGTTGCTCCAAGCCCCGTCCAACCTGGCCTTGAACACCTCCAGGGATAGTGCAGCCACAGCTTCTCTGGGCAACCTGCGCCAGGGGCTCACCACCCTCAGAGTCAAGAATTTCTTCCTAATCTAAATTTGCCATCTTTCCAAAATGAGTAAAAATATAAAAATAATGGCCCAAATTGCGCATCGCTGCTGCTCCCAGAGTCAACCTCTGCAACCCACCTCTGGCCAAGACATTGAGGTCCCTCTCAGCCCTCATCTTATGGATGTGTCTTTGAGGCTTTAGGACTTCATGACCTTTCCGTTTGATAAACCTGTGATGCAACATCTTTGACTTGCCTGCAAAGATAAAGCAATAGTTGCAGCAAGTTCTGATAGACACAACAGAAAACTGTCAACAGTTGAGGAATATGCGATCAGCAATCAGGACTATTTAATGCTCCCAGAAAGAAAGAAGGAAAACACACAGAGAACAGTGAGATTTATCAGGCAGTTAATTGCCAAGCATTTAAATTTAAGAGTTGAGAAACTGTAATTTTAATTATTACTGCACTATGCATTCATGCATTTTCATGCTCATGTACTATAGGAACCTCAGAATGACATGACATATTTTAATTAAAACACAATTATTTATTGACGATTAGATCTATTCAAACAGTGCCTACTTTTCACTACCTGTCCCTGTTTTCTTCCATGGTGAACAGCACTTCAGAAATAGAAATAGGAATTTCTAGGACGTGTCAATTTTTTTATTTTTTATACATGCTATTTCCTTTTCTTTATGAATTTCCTTCCTTAAAGCTGTCTCTCTCTATCTCTGGAATGATAGAGAGAGCCACTAAATAATACATGTCTCTCCTTTAGTTATTGTATAATATGTGACTGTTTCCCTCCTTGCCAACCACGTAAGGAAAATTCACCCCAGCCTTTCATTTGTTCATCAGACTGAGCACATGAGCCATCCTAAACTTTCCATAAGTGCCATTACTCTTTTCCAGGTCGAGCTTACCATTCGCAAACCGTACATGAACCAATTCAAACTTTTAGCAAAGAGCCTAAACAAAAGAGCCAGGCAGGTTGTGGAAAGACCTTTCTCCATAGGAGCATACACAAACCATGCTAGTTGTCCTTTATCACCTTCCTTGGTGAATTCTTCCCTCTCTCCAGTCAGAAATGTATTTTAGATTTTCTTTGTGAGCCCATAAAAGAGTAACTGTGAAATTTAACAACAAAACTAACTGAAACAATTTTTAAATGGCGTTCAAAACAATGTAACTTGTTTCTTAGCTGTAAACAAGGGAAAAGCCATCAGAATTTTAACCAAATTTTTCCTACTTAATGTGTTATAGAGAGTTTAAAATAGCTTCAAGATGGAAAAGAAAAAAGTAAGAGAAAAGATAAAACTTACAGCAAGCAGACTTGAAATCCAACACACAAGTGCAGGAGTCCTCTTTGATCCCCAAGACAGCAAAAAGCTAACTTTAATATTCTCCCCCATATTTTGAAGCCACAAACTAAAACAATTTTGGTGAAAAACACATGCTCTTTTCCACTAAAATGCTATGTTTTGCCTGTGAACTAATGAAAGGTACAAGAATAACCGTAACTCTTTCCTCCTTTAACTCTTACAGTCAGAAGTCTCTCTGATGACAACACTATTTGGGTCCACCACACCCATATTTGGGTGTTTTTTCCTCTAATTAAGGACCTGTTACCACTAATTAAGACAGGTTGCAGTTCACACTCCTAGTCAATCAGGGTAATGAGCAGGTCCTCCCCCTCTGCTCAGAGAGCAGCACAAGACCAGTCCTGGCACAAAAACATCAGGTCTGCTGGTTCTAAAGGGCTTTTTTGCTCCAAACTGGGAATTAATGCAGTGGACGGCACAAAGCTTGGTACCAAAATGAGCCTCAGCTATGGAGGGAGGTGGCATCCAAAATATTCATTTCATAAGGGAACACTAGCAGCACGTGTTAGATCAGCAGATCCACAAAACATATCTAAAACACTGGTATAAATAGCATAGTTAAAGGTCTCGTGGGCAAGTGAGCTTCTCATAGCAAATCCAGTGTCCATCAGCTGTAGATGTTCTCAGATATTTAGGAACTGTGGATTGCACCCCTGCATCACCCTTACAGTCTACGCAAAAACCCTGAAAATAGCAGTTGTGGAAAAATCCGACATTAATAAAATTTCCTCTAAACCATATTTTCCTAAAGTTAGACTTTTTATCAGTTCAAAATCTTGATTTTCTTTCTTTGCTTCATTGGTTTTTTAGTATGGTAACATGTTAGCCTGGAATATTGCATGGGTTACTAGTATTTGCAAAAGGTTGCCTATATGAACTTCTGGTCTCAGTAATAAAATTCCAGAGGAAACGTACCTGGGGTGAAA
Organism: Anarhynchus alexandrinus; assembly: GCA_008711295.1. Taxonomy (NCBI): domain Eukaryota; kingdom Metazoa; phylum Chordata; class Aves; order Charadriiformes; family Charadriidae; genus Anarhynchus; species Anarhynchus alexandrinus. Next base: position 1,786,144 of record VUYV01000063.1, on the reverse strand, counting down.
AAAAATATATTTTTTTAAAATATCTTTTTGGAAGCTCGCACTGGAATTTCTTCCCATGTTTCTTCATTTTTGGATAATGGGATTTTTAGTCCTTACGCCAATCTTTGTTTTACACGTATTCCTCCTTCACGTGGTTATTTGCCAGCTGCTTTGGTGCTCAGCCCCTGGAAAACCACCCTGGGCAGCAGCGGAGCAGCAGCATCCACCCTCTGGTGCACCTCCTTCGTGCCTTCATCAAGAGCGGCAGTTGTACGACCTTCATCATACATTCAAGGTTTACTCTGTAGGGAAAACATTTACGAAACCATAGAGCTATTCTGGGGTAAATGATAGAATATAACTTCCCGGTGACTCATATAATCTCAGCCAAACTCGTCCTAATTAGGAAACAGGTAATTGTATTTGCTTGCGAGACGACAGCTGTGTTATAAGGCCAGAAATGCAACTTTCTGCAGTTGCTGCAAACCGTTTTCCCTTTCTCCTCTTGCTCTGCCAGAGAAAACTTGGGAAGCCACAAAACGGGCGTGCAAGTGGAACATGTGCACATTCCCAAAGCCCAAAAGGGGTCTTTCTCCAAGACGACCATGAGCCCATCACCTACCTGGCAGCAAAAACCTGCGAAGGGAGTGCAACGCTGCAGAAGCCTCTAAGGGCATCGAGGAGAAAAGCAGCACTCTTCCAGGATGATTGGCAAGAGGTGGGTTATCTTCAAGCTGTCGCCAAGGTCTAGGACATAATTAGATGTCAGGGAGAATTCAGCAACTGCCACCAGCTCCCCTTTCCGCTCCAGCCCGGGCGGCGCGGTGCTGGGCTCCTGGCTGGGGATCGTTAGGAGCATCGCGCAGGCACAGGTTGGGAAATTCTTTGCCTGTAGGCACTCATTTTCAACTGTTCTCCCCAATCCCGTGTCCGGGGGTAGGCATGCAAAATTTAGGGCAAGGGGGAAAAATAAATAAATAAATAAATAGAACATGGGGGACCGAGAGAGAGAGAGAAGCTTATAGAATATATTAATTTTTGCGATTCACACAAGGGAAGATGAGAAGACTATACCTTAGCTGCTTTTAACCGTGCGGCAATGCTTATCGATGCGCCTTTGCATTCTCCATGTGCGCGTTTGCCGAGGACCCCATGTGCAGAATACGCAGCGAGAGATGATGCGTTTGCAGCGATTGCATTTCTTAAAGGAAGACAAAAACAATCAGTGGTTAATATATAAAAGCCTGACAGTCTATATAGGGACAAAAAAAGAAACGACAGCTCCCGGTATGCAAACCTGTGGGAAGGCTCTTCAGTCTTACCGGCGTGAATAGACAGGTGTGGAATACTACCTAAAATCTGGTTACATATGTTTAATTCAAGCTCCTCCAAAAATGATGAAGCAGGACATGCTTTTTTCCTGGGTTTATTTAATTTAAGTGTCTCTTCAGTCACTGATGCGGAATTTTCCCCATGTATTCAAGGAGCTGAATGGGTTGGTTGCGATCTGCAAGAGTTGCAGCTTTCAGGTCTTTTGCAGGAGGAAAGCCTTCCTATGGCAGATGTGTGGGATCCTATTGGCATATTTCTTAGTTTTCAGGCAATTAATTTAGTGCACCTGAAAAGAAATGGTCACATAAATGTCATCTGAGGATTAATGCCTGATAGGAGCGTGTGCAAACCCAACTGGACGTTTTGTTTTAAGTGAATTTAGACCTCATGTATGAGAGAAATGGGATTACTGAAAAACTTCCTTATTGCTTGGGGAGGAAAATGGTTGTGCAAGTTGGGATATTCCATCGCAGTTGTCTGGAAGGGCTGTGATGTCACACTTTCTCTTCATTACACCATACCATACTGTGAGCAACCCACTCGCTGCTCGTGCCATCGCCTAAGTTACATATCTTACTCAAAACGAACAACAGAAAATGGTACCTTTTTCTTTGTTCACACTGTGCAAATGATCACGAAACTCTCTTTTGCAACCCACCGTGTGACAATAAATATGATTTGACTGAAGGTTCACCCAAGGTTACATGATCTTTGCCCTGTTTTAAAAGACATTTAAACTTCTGATAGAAGATATCTCGGGTAATTCCCCCAACAGCAATCTCCAGAGCTATCTGTGGAGACTGGGGTCTCCTGCCATACTGATTCAGAGAATATGAGCCCCAACAAGGATGACACTCTGTTTAAATTCAAGTGAGGAGATTATTAAAGACCTTGTTCTGCAGGGAAACAGAAAGAGGCATTTCAGCCCCATCAATAGACGCGTTACCTGGGGGCACACAGGATGCCGAGCCAGGAGACTCATGGTGCACACCAGCTTCCACACTGCCTGGCTCTGTGACCTGGGAATAAAAGGAAAAAAAAGGGAAAAAAAAAAACCACTTTCCCCCTCCCTGCTTCAATTTTGCCACTGATGAAAAATAAGTGGATAAAATGATTCTTCCTTTTGTGCGAGATGAATGTCAACCACGGCATAACGGGCAAGAGGCAGCGACCACTGCTGTTGGCTTCCGTGGCTCGGTGGGGTGCAGCAGAAGACCCCAGGCCCACTGGAGACACCGCAGAGGCTGTACATTGATTTTCACTGAGCACTGACCTGCAGCTCATTGAGAGTTTTCCTCCCGTGCCTCCCCAACAGCAGAACTTCGCCCTTCTTCTCTTTGTTATTAATTGGGTAAAAAAATAACACCGTACCTGAAAACACTATTTTGGTTCACTGTCAGTGTCACCTGCACTCCATTTCATACCCTTTGTCACTGATCTGGCCTCCAGCTCCCTCACTTTGCAGGTTGTAGGGAAAATAATTTGTTGAGGCACTAGTTGTCATAAATCCTTGGAGGAGACATCGCCGGAACCTCTCAGCCGTGGCAAGGGCTCCAAACCAAAAAACCAAAACCATCTGGGTTCAATGTTCAATACCAGGCAGAGAGCAGTGATGATCATAATGCCTAAAATAAAAAAAAAAAAATCAAAAATAAGAGAGTTACTTATTTCTAACTAGATTTAATTAAAAAGGAGAAATATGTCCAAATGATCCCCCATCCCATTTCGGTACTGGCTGGGGAACGGGAACATCACTCTCACTCACTTGATGGATAATTCTTGGGAATGTTTTATCCGAGCAAAGACTTTGAGACAATTTTCAGGTTTTTCGCTGTGCAACTGTGGATTTGAGCGAGATCCTTCCAGTGGTTAAAAATGGTCTCTAAGCAACAAGCACTAAAATGTTTTCAAATCTTTTTTTACTTGACCCAGGATTTGTGCTGAGTTAGATGAGTAAATACTGGCATGATGTGACATTCTTGTTATTTATGTTACATCCAAATAAGTGGAAGATAACCTAGGCAAATTTCCATTATCTAATTATAAAAACCTTCTCATATTCCCATGAAACTAATTTTAATTTGATGAAAAACAGACAACTTGGAAATGGATTTCCTACGATTTGAGCGATAAGATTCTTTTTCAGTATGTTCTCAATTTACCAAAGACTCCAAAATTGGAGATCTCTATTAATAAACATTGCTGGTTGCTCATGCAGTGACTTTATGTCATTACACACACAAAAAAAAAAAAAAAAGGAAAAAGGGAAAACGATTGCTAGATTTAGCAGCTCCTCCGCTGCATTTGGGGGAAGGAAGAAGGGACCACACTGCGCTTTATTTTTGAGAGGGAGCTGGAACAGGCTGAGCTACCCTCCAACAGCTCCTGCAGAAGTCAGGTGAAGCTCTTGCTTTGTTAGAAGCTACTCACACCATGTGTATGTTTAAAATGTCAATAAGAATCCGACAAAAAGTTGTCTTTGGAGCACTGAGAAAGGGAATTACAGAAACCACGTCATACTCACGATATGCAGGCAATTAGCCGCAGTGGAAACAAATCGTGCTTTGATCCTTATTTCCTATTAAAGGTCACAATCCTGCAGTCCCTCACACGTGAAAACACCGTAGCAGAATTCATTGCGTGAGTAAGAGTCACTGTGCAGACTACAGAGCCTCTCCTGAAACTTCTGACATGAGGCAATATGTAAAATGACCATAAATAAGGAACAGCAGAAGAAACCTCAGCTCCGTATCCAATACGCAGCGGTTCAGACCCAGGTTTGACCGCTTTTCCTGAAAACTAAGCCACACAACCCCCCAATTTCCTACAAAATCTAAGAGGAAGATCAATTTAACTAATGATGTGGGGGTTCTGTGTCCCCACGGACCTCGCACATATTATTTATAGAATGCATTAATATTTCATTTTTCCCATCCCTAAACAGTCTTTGAGGGTGAAAAAAAGAGATAGCTTGAGACAGGTAACATTTTAATTGAAATTAATGGGATTGGTTTGATTTCACCTCTGAGAATATAAAAATCATTCATTTTTTTGTCATGAAAAGAATCTTTCGGTCTCACCGGTACCCCGACAAGCACGGCGAACGCTGGGTCACGCTGAGAATCCACCTCCCGCCTCTCGTTAACCTGTGCTGTCCGGACCACCACCCTCCAGTTCATGAGAAACTAGCACGGGAGAAAAAAAAAAAAGATAAAAATGCATAGATCATGAAAAGGTAGAGCTAAACCTCTGCTTTTCCTTCCTTTTTTAGTGTCGGTATCGGTCAGCGCGGGGAAACGCCGTCCCTCGGATCAGATGGCGCGCATCGCCATCTTTTCAACGCCGCCTCTCAATGACTTTAACCTCTGACCGGGAACAGTAAGTAGAAGAAGTCTTTATGCTACCTCTGTGTTGAGCTAGACCTGGGCTGCTAAACGTGCCAAATTAATGTGCTGTACAGATTGCCGCTCTCTAAAGGCTTCGCTGAAGCGTTGTTGGACCGTTTACAAGAGGTTTGCCAAATCGCTGCAAAACTGAAGTGTTACCAAAACTGAGAGTGCCGGCCAGCGGCAGGAATCGTTTCATTACCATCCTTTTATTCATCCCCGAAATAGTTTCACGCTGCCAAAGCGGCCGCATGAACCTCTTGGCTTTAATTTATATTATTAGTATTTATTTTTTCTATAAAGCGTTCGAATGGGATTGTGTTTTCTAAAGCACCTAAGTTGCTTAGGAGCACAAATGCGCCGGGGTTTGTGCTTTCAACTCATTTCTGTGTTTGAAAAGCCGAGTCAATGGACCTCGTGCTCCTAAGTCACTTAAGGGCTTTGGAAATCTCACTAAATCCTTTCATTAAGCTCAAAACGGAAAACAAAGGGATCACCACCCCGGAGCCCAGGTTACCTCGCAGCTCGGGCCCAATTTTCCTCCCAGTGCCCTCCTTCTCGCTGTCCGTTATGAAATAATTTTCCTTTATTCGTGACTGTCTCTTCTGTAAAAGCTTCTTATCATCCACTCTACAACCGCCATGCATGCTACAGCCCCAAAGGCCGGGAGCTGCCTGGTGCCTTCGCTGAGCTGCACCGCACAGGTGAACTCAGTCCCGACACAGAGCAAGGTCTTGAAATTATTTATCTTCCGCTGCGATTTGCAAATTATAAATGGGCAAGGGAAGCCCAACTCGCAGACAGAGGCGAGGAGCGAGTAAAATCCCACTGAACCTGGAAAAGAGTAGACGGGTAAGTCAAGTACGGCTTTCTTCCCTTAGAAAGTGTGAAGAGGGCTGCAAGATTTACTTAAAATTTCTTTTTATTGCCAGCAAATGACAGTATAAAAAAGAATCCTATAGGATTTTGTGCTAACTTATTTAGACTTTTTTTTGTTTGTTTGTTTGGGAAAGCCCTTGAAATACGCATAAAAAAGACTTCAGGAATTCTCTGAGAATATCAGCCTTTCATTTCCTCAGTCATCCTGACTCGGATCCAGGGCGCAGGGCACAGCTGGTGGAACACACTGCCCATGGGCTGGTACCCCAGAAAGCAGGGTAAAATGATGGTTCAAAGACCCTCGGCATATTTTTTTATTCAATTTCAAGCCACGGACGAGGTTAGGTTAGTTCCTTTCAAGGTATTAATAATGATAACAATGGGACGCCTGCTTTTTACGAGGAAAAGTGACCTATATTCCAGGTAAGGAAATTCTCATCCCAGTGACGCGCTGGCATGAAAGGCTCTGCTAATAACTCCGGTTGTATTATTTTTCATCTAGGTGCCCAAAGGATCTTCTTTTCCTATTCATGCCCAGTGCTGGGCCACCCTTTGTTACAACATTAAAATCGACTTAATATTTTTTATCATTTCACATCACAGCCGCAGTAATTGCACCCTCAGGAGCAAACCTTCTTCCCCGCGTATGCTTTTCAATATTATTGGCATCTCCCTCATTTGGGGACCCGAAATGATCTTTTTTGCATTTTCCCCGTGAAATGACAAACACGGCTGGTTGTGGCTCAAGCACTATTTGGAGCATGACCCCCTCGGCTCCTGGTGTTATCCAAATTAGATTTTGATCTTTGTCAATTAGGCTTTGCCACTGTGGACCTGCTGTGCCATTGTCAGGAGAATCACTGTCAGGGTTGGTAAGTCAGTGAACTTTGGAAGCCTTTCCGCCACCTTCCAGGGATGCAGCTTTTACAATTAGCACTATTTAAAAAAATTATAATAAAATAAAAATTTCCGTCCACAACCTTATTTTTGGCAATCTTTGCACTGTTTGTCCATAAAACAAGAATCACTCGCAGCACGGAGAGCTCTCCGTGCTCTCTCTTTGCTTTCCCATGGCAAAACAAAAAACAAGCGATCTTCGTTTCTGCGAGCAATTTGGCTTTCCTTTTGCTCCTTTTAATGTTCCTGGCTTTGTAATGTACCCTGCGACGGATTTGTCTGGGGGCCAGTGTTGCTTCTGGGGGAAAAAAAAAAAAAAAAGAAAAAAAAGCGGCCAACTGAACAAAAAAGATGAATGCCAGGAAATCTTCTCCGGTTGTCACACGGCAGAGCTGTGACGCTGCTCCAGCCCGAGTGTTTTGTCAGCTGGTTGGTCCGGAGCATCTAAACTGGGCAAATAATGGGGGAACGTTGGTCCCGGCATACTTACTGGCCTCGCGCCTAGTCGCCTCCTGCTGTAACACGTGCCTCAAGCGCCATCCCACGTCGTTCAACACGAGGAGGTCGACTGCCAAAAAACTTCATTTTCATTCTCACGTTTAAATCCCGGCTCGGCGTTTCGGCACGGTGCGCTTGCAGAGCTCCGTACTGAGTCGCGCTGCACGGGACGTGGGAGCCGTTGCGTGGTCCAAAGGGAGGAAAGAGCCTTCTTTGCATGGAGAAACAGCGTTATGCACTTCCTAAACGAGGATTTTCCAGCAGGAGATGCCATTTCGTAGGTTTTGAGGCCAGGAAGAGCCGCGACGATCGTCAGGTCTGACTCTGTGAGCACCAAAGGTCAAGGGTTTTGGTGAATCGGTGCCTGTCTGAATGACAGCATCCCTCAAAAAACCTAGTTAGGAGCAAAACCTTCTCAAGATGAAAAGTCCCATATCGTCCCGCTCATGGCTCGCGGTGCTGAAGACTGCAGCACATTTAAAAGCTGCTCCCGTTGCCTTGTGGGCAGCAATTCCCCCTCCCACAGCCCTCTCGCCGGCGCAGTCCCCGGCGCTGCTTCTGCCTCAAAGGTTTCCAGCACTCGGAGGTACNAAAAAAAAAAAACAACAACAAACCTGGACTCCCAGGCTTGGCAGCTGCTCTTCCATACATCGCCTCCGGAGAAACTGCTCTCCTGCACGCGACTGGAAGTTGAGAGGTGACCTGCCCGGTTCCTCCAACAGCAGCAGCAAAATTATAAAAATAATAGATAGAAATAATATGCAAAAGGAGAAGAAGCAGCGATGGGATAAATATGGAATGCAAGTGAAATCTCAAGCCTGGTAGTGCAAAGTGCGTTAAGGAAAAAAATAAGGGAAAATATATCTAATAGTTTAAAAATAATGCCGTGGAAAGGTAGGAAAAGGCACCACTAACACAGAAGCTAGAAATGTTACAGTGCGCAGAACACGGCTCAAACAAGAGGAAAATCAGTAATTTTCAATCTCCAGAAAGATATATGGTTTTCCAAACTTATCAAACTTGCTGTGAAATGCTGGGAAAAATAGAAAACAGATATAGAAAAGTACATAAAACATTGCAGTATCACAAACGCATAAAGCAAATAAAAATAAATATGTCATATTACTATATTTACTTCCTTGTCCTTCTTCCACCGGCTGGCTGAGTTATAAATTGAATATGGATGAAGGAGAAGGTAACATATCCTCAGATTTCAAACATAAATATGTAGTTGTAAAACAAGAACAACCCACAAACACATATGCCATCCACCTGTCTTCGAGGAGTGAATATGTCCTAGAAACATATGCAGTTTTAGCACGCTACGTGAAACATCTACAGCTTGCGCGGGGAAACGGTCCGAGCCTTCCTTCCAGGGGCAGCACCCACCTTTCCTTGCAGGCAACTGGATTCCCACCCACGGGGCTCCCGAGTTTTTCTGTTTCTGCCACAAAGGACACGTTTTGGAGACAGAGAAGTCATTCCCCGACCCCGTCCCCATGAGCGTGCCCGTGACGGGTTGACAACCCTCCAGCACACCCATTTCCGACATCCCGGTGATGCAGCTTTTGGCAGTTTCCCACCTGCAGCAACGATTTGGGGGTTAAACCGAACATCAGCATTTGTTTTCTTTCAACACAACCGGTTACTTTTTCTAAGCCGGATCCAACCTCTCCCCCAGGTTTTGTTATCGGGTGCGTGAAGTAAGAGGCGCGGAGGAGCCACGCGCGGCTCCAGGAGCTCGGCTTCTTTCCCAGCGACTTTCCTGGGGATGCTGGCGTAATCCAGCGATAGCAAAACGAGCCCGCGCGACTTGGTTGGGTTTGGTCCCTTGCCGCTCCATCAGCCGACAACGCTGGGGGACGAAAGGGAGGAGGTCGGGCTCTCGTCTCGCAGCTCCTCTGACCGGCACAGACAAAATCCGCGAGAGCGGTGAGGACGGGAGGGTTTCTGCTACCTGCCGGCGGGGAATTAAAAGTGGGAAGAGCCCCCGGGGCCGACCTTCGAGAGAGCGCTTACGCACGGGGAGGCTCTGGGTAAACAAGCAGATGAAAAGGCTGCTTGGGAAAATGGTTGCCACGAGCTGCCTTGGATGGAAAGAATCGATTTTAGCAGGACTGTTTAGAGGGGAGGTTGCAGGAACCGTTTGCGATGGTGTGGGGTATTATCACCTCCTTGTCAGTCCCTTAATTTTTTCAACCAAGCCTAAATTTGTTCATACTTTGCCTTCAGTTTTCATCAGAACAAAACCTCTTAATCTTCCTGCAGGCACGGAGAGCAAGAAAATAATTTTTTCAAGTTATTTTTGATAATAGAAACAACTTACCAGTTCTGGAAGACCTGTGCTCTGGAAGGTAAAAATTTGGCATCAGCACAAACCTCATGCGAAGAGTAAACCAAGGCCAAATTTTGAAGAAAACTGGTTTCTAATTGATCGGCTTATTAGGGTTTGATCCAATACACTTTGACATTTAAAAGTTTTGGTCCAAGCCCTTAAAATACACACTGCTGATAGTTTTCCATTTCTCAGCTTATTCAGCGTGTTCAAAACATGTACTAAGCTGGCTTGACTACAAATTAGCTCGATAGAGAAAGCCAGTACGAGATTTTTAGGATATTTTATTGTATAGCCTGTCTAAGAAGTGAGGCACAGATTATGAAGTTCATATATCATTTTGCGGGATTTATTTATTCTCTCTTGCCAACGCAGCTCCAAAGCCCAGAGGTCAAATCCTACAGATCTTGAAGTCCATAGTTTTGCCACTGACTTCACTGATGGCATAATTTCAGGCATGAAGACAAAGTTCTTGCTTGAGGTTTATTTTCTTGTTTTAGCTGTGCTTTTAAAACCCTTCCAGAAAAAAATCTCTATAAAAAACTATAATGAGTATTCGTATAAACGGCATTCCCAACTCAAAACCCAACCAACTATCCAAAAAATGTCTCAAAGAAAATGAATGGAAACATCCATCCGAGCCTGACTTTGTCATCTCGTGCTCAAAGTTTATAGCATGGTGTTTCGAATCACCTAGTGAACTATTGCAATACACAGCTGTACTCCGCATTCCTCAGTGTTTTTAGCTGCTGTTGACAATGTATGATATTAATAGTCATGCTGTAAGATTATACTACCGCAAATTGAAGTATGTCTTGCTTTCCTAGCTCCAGCCAACACAGGCAATTGCACAGGACGCCAACACAAGTCTTTTGTCCTGCTTAAATCCTACTGATGCCCCACATCATGCTCTGAAGTGGCCAGCAGACCTTTTGCTGGCCCCATGCCTGGGACCACTGTCACCCGGTGTAGTTCCCACTCAACGTCCCAGCCACAATAGCATTTATGGGGTGAATGTCTTTCCAGCTATGGACATGGACAGATGAGAATAATAAATGCAGCGTACGACTCATTAAATGTAAAGCTTATTTTCTCACACACCTGCAAATACTTGCGTGGATCAGTTCTGGAGACCAAAGCCAAGTTAAAGGCAACTTCCAAATGTCCAAGTGGAACTCATTAATGTGGAGGCCAAGACTTTGCCGATGGTATGTAAATTGAAAGAAACGCACCTCATTTAATGGAAATAATATTTTATTTTCATTTCACATGTGTTTAAGACATGTAGAGCTAAAAAGAAATTGCACATTGCATAACAGAACCTATATTAACTAATGTTACGAAATTAAGATTGGGGGTCATTGGCTACTGTGGTTTGCCCTAAACCTCCCTCTGACTTGCTTTGATAAATGATGTAGGAAGTTCTTCTAACGAGGTTCGATCTTAGATATTCAAATACACGCTATTTTAATCTCCACAGCATTCTGCATGTGTACCCACACCCTCCTGTGGCAGAGAGTAGGTGACGGCAATTTGCAAGGCCAAACAGGTCTGTCCACATACACATATCTGTAATTTTGGGGCAGGAGGCGAACGCTGTTATTATTTAAGCCTACCATAACTTCTAAGCAATTTCACACTTGCTACAACAACTGAAGCTTTACAGCTGAATTCTACAAGGATGGCAATCTCTGCCTGAATATAAAACACAGCCAGTTGTAGCAGCATACTTTAAAACACCAGCACTGAGTAGTGATTGATGAGTGCAGAAGCATTCATAATCCCTGTTTCAGCACTGATGGTTCACAGGCAATTTCTTGTCTCTAAAGCTGGCAACGACCCATTGTCATCAGCCTCTTTTGTCGATGTGCCTCAGTTTTCCCATCTGTAAAATGGAAACTATAAGACTTACCTTTCTGAACATTTATTCAAAGAATGCTTTGGATGCTAACTTATTAATTAGTATAAAATGATCATATTAGAAAAGGCAAGTTATCACACATTTACTTAAATACCTGGTATTATTAATAAAATTCTTCATTACAGGGTGCTTATGCCCACACACATACATACACACACACACACACATATTTGTGTGTGTTTATACACATTACATATATATGTGTGCGCATACCTATAAAAGCATATTCAGACCTCCATTGAACTAGGACCACGCTAAAACATAGGGTTAAGCTCCAGTTCTAATTCCTTTTCTACGTTTTGCTGATAAACAGGGCTGGATCCACTTGTATCTGCTTGAACTCAACGGCAGGTCAGCAGCAAAACCAATTGTAGAACTGCAACATCACAGGCTACAACAAATATAAAATGACCTAATCCTGTTCCCGCTAACTTCAAAAGACGGGATATTTATGGCAACATCCTGACCCATGCTGCGTCAATGGGGGTTTTGCCACTGACCGCAACGAAACCAAGATTTTGGAATAAGGACCTGATCCTGCAATTGATTTGTGTGATCTACAGGAACAAATACCTCCTGAGAAGATAATGAAAGTTAGTGGACCTGGCTACAAGTCAAATTCTGCCTAGGCTGATCTGACAGCATAATCAAATCTATGTTAGAAAGCATGTAATATTATACAAATATATATATATATTTTCTCAAATGACTCTACAAACCCACAGGAAATTTTTTTTTTACTTAAATGGGAAGGAGAAAATCTATATCTTGGAGAGTGAAAAACAAATTAAAGGTTCTTGAAGGGTGTTCCTTAACATTTACCAGTGTTTTTCCCCATGGAAAAGATGAAAAATTAGCTTGAACCCTAGAGCTTTTGGTCTTTTGTAATCCTTTCCCTTTTTTTTCCCCCCACAATGAATATAGATTTTTTAATCCTATATACAGAGATTTCACATATTTAGATTTGAAAGCTTTCTTATTGTTATATGAGATTGTTTTAAATTAAAAATGCATACGGGACTTACCTGTACAACCAAAACGGGCTAGCATTCAGGCATAAGCAAACACCATATGAATCTGAGTAATTTTTGGATCGTGTTTTTAGAGCCTACAACAAAATAATCCTGGCATCAAGATAAATACTGTGCTGTCAGGCTTCCCGTGATAAGATAAGAATCTTTGCTGTCTGCTTCTATTAGGCTACGGGCAGGAAAACATCAGCAGTCATTAAGGAGAGCTTTGCCATCTCCCATCTGGGTCTCATCACCGCCTCACGTCCCACACAGGACCCTGCAAAGTGCAAGGGGAAATAGCGCTCCGTGCCTCGGCACAGCGGCATCGCTCTGGGCGGGGGGAGAGAGATATATCCTTATTTCACTTCTCTGTGCTGCTCTTCCAAGCTTGAGTTTGCTCCTCTTGGACTCAGCCGCTCGTTGTCTCGTTTACGATTTTTTAGGCACTTTGGTTTCCCTTTGCATCTCCAGTTTATGGGAGTTGATCAACGTAAATACTCCTTCCTGCGCTTTCACGAGAGCCACAACATGCAGAAACCTGATGTTGCTGCTGTACAGCATGGGGAGCAGGTGCTGCTTCTCATGGGACAAAATAGCAAGTTCTAGAGAAAATATTATATTTCTTCATAACGTATTTTAAGGCTGCTGTCAGCCAAATCACTTCTGAACTGTGATCTTAAGACTAAAACAATGAACAGGGATTCAAAAGCCTGGGTTAAATTTTCTTGGCATAAATTACTTAATCTTTAAAATACTCAGTTCTCTGTCGGTAGAATGGGAATGGTGTTATTTCCGCCCTCTCCCACCCTTTCCCCGTACTGCCTGTTCAAAGGCAAAAATCCAGAAGAAGAACCTTCTCAGTCTCTGTGTTTGTGAGACCTCACATGTGGCCAAATACTTATTTGAAGCCTAGAAATACAATAACAATATTATCAAGATAGATTTATGATGCACCTGATTAAAAAAAAATAAATAAACTGGTTAAAACAATTCAAATTCTCATACTGTAATAGCTAAATTAGCTAAAAATAACACAATTCTTACTTAAATATTCAGTGTTTACTTTTTCACGCATTCGTGAACACCCATTTCAAACCCATCTTTCAGTAAGAATTCCTCCGAGAGGTATTCTTCTGGGATATTTGTGGAAAACCAAGGCCAAAAAGGTAAAAAATTAATTCATTTAGAAAGACCTGTGAATATTTGTGAAAAATACCTAGCATATTTCAGATACAGGTTATTAACTGAAAACCGAGCGTTCCTGTATAAATAGCTAATGAAAGGTTTGTTGAGGAAAAAACTGAGGATCGTGTTTGCAATCCTCACTCACCTAATTCACTCTAATATGTGCGTGACTTCCATGGTTTTGATATTTTCGTAATTTCGCTTTTGAGGAGTTCCTATTGACATTAAACGACCGGTTTTTGTGAGTTTTGCCCACCAGTTCAAATATTTGAAGAGAGATACACCATATTCTTCCACCGGTCCTCGGCAACAACCTCCTAGCCAGACCTGCATCCCACAAACATATGCGCTTGCCGCGATGGCGACGCCGCTGGAAACCGCAGCGAGGACTGACCCACCGGTGCCGGGATTCGGCACTGCTCACCGTGGTCACCAGGAGCGTGTCACCATGGTCGGAATGATGTCGGGGACAGAAAGTACTTTGGGACCATTTGGCAATGCTGAAAGAGACGGAAGATGAGACCTGGATGAAAATAAAGCAGAATTTTTCCCATTTTTTTTTTTTCATGCATTATTAAAATCGAGATTTTAAAAATTAAAACTTCATTTTTGCCCTAAAAAATGCAACAGATGTGTGCGAAGACAAAGCCGGTGCCGGCGCTACCTTGCGAAAGCCGTTTTATAGTTATGTTAAGCAGTTACCGGAGGAGAGCACAGTGGAATGACTGCGTGTATCTGTCATATGTTAATTAGGGGAATCTGTATAGAGCCAAGTTTTATAACCTTGTTCAATTTTAAGAGGTTTTTACAGTTACTGAATGCATTAAAAACCAGAAAATGTTGTGGGGATTGTCCATTGAATTCTGCACACTGGAAAGCTCACTCGTTGGGCCTACGGGGAGAGCTGATTTAGTTTTGCTGTATAGCCATATGAGTACAACAAGCAAAACAACGGTATAAAACTGTGCAAATCAGAGGCGGCGTAAACCACAAGACACTCGGCAATAAACCTTAATTTGACTGCGAAAAGCAATTTATAAAAGAGAGCTCTTGAAGATCGCTGGTTCCTCTAATCATATCTAATTACGGATTGATACGTTCTGTATGTAGAGCATCAGGAGAGACGGTGCACGTTCTCAAGCCCCGGTGGTGGATGCTGGAGTCCTCACTTGGGCAAAATTCCCCCGTAAAGCCAGCCTGCGTTTTGCCTCAGGACTGCAGGTCCGACCCCAAGAAAAAGAGATTTTGGTGAAATGCCTTAGATAAGCAGAGGGATTGCCCTGTGAGCAGCAGCAGCAGAGAATAAAATGCCGCACTTCTCCTGTGGTGGTGTGGTGGCTACAGCAGAAATGATCGCATCCACTTGATCTTACTCATAGGAGCCATCCAATTAGCTTCAACAGAGCTGCTGCCCCTCCATGCCTGTGGAGAGTGTAGATACCCTCTCTCTTCTGCCTGAGCCCTTTCCCATGCTGGTTGGCCCTACAAAGAGCAGAGAGGACTTCACCACCACCACCACCACTGCAGAGGGCAGTAAGTTCCCCCAAGCACTGCTTGCTGCCTCCCCAAATCACAGCCGAGGTGCCCGGCAGCAGCTGGAGTGGTTTCTTCTCTTCTCTCTCACCACTAGGCATCCAAAACCATCGTTTCATTCCCCGCTGGAAACTTTTTGGGATTTTGCAAGGAAGCTGGAGATCAGGGCAGAGGCAGGACCTTCTCCCCGGGATTGACCGCAGGATGCCCTGAGGAGCAGCTCAGGGAGAGCAGAGGGGGACCTTGCTGGGGCTCCATGGCCAACGAGGCTGGAGGAGGCAAGAAGCAGCAGAAGCAGAAAGGAGGAGGTCAGACCTTGGGCTTCACCGCCCAGCCCCGGGGGACGCCCAGCAGCACGGGGTCGGTGGCAGCACGCACCACCAGCGAGGAAGGCGGCGGCCACGGTGTGAATTATCTCTGCATAATTCCCAGATAAATCGAGTTAATAAAGCTGTGGCCTAATTAAAGCCCATCCTGTGCTCCCTCCCTTCTTCTCGAGACAGTGCAAATCTGTGCAGTGTTTTCACTTCTGGGCAGGGAATTCTGGAGCCTTTTCCTAGAAAAAAGAAAAATCCCATTGAAGCGTTCGTGCATTTCTGCAAGCTGGGCTCTGCCAGACCTTCAGGTGAAATGGTCTGAAGAAGGAGAGACGATAACAGCCAGCAAAATCAACACACAATCAAAAATTTGTTGTCACCCGTTTACTCAGTGATTCTATTAGAAAAGAGCCGGGCTGTCCAATGAACTCCACCCAAACTGTTCAGACCAGAGTGACAAACAAGATTGGAATGAGCATAAATTGTAAAACGAGCAGGGTTGAATACACAAATCAGGATAGTGATACGCTATGGAAATTTCATATATCTGAAATACATTCACGCAACAAATGCAACTAAGATTTGGCACACCACCCTTATTTCAGGAGATTTAAACCGTAACAGCAACAAACAACGTGTTTTCCTCAAGAAAAATGTGAATCAGCAGCTTGATCTGTTCTCGGTTTTCACAAGCGAAGCCCCGTCTATTATAATCTTGTTTTTCTCAGCCATAAACACAGTGTGAAGAAAAAAAAAAAAAAAAGAGAAATTTATGTTGAATATGGTTATAGTTATTATTTCCCTTCTGGGGATTTATTAAGCATGTGTTAGGAGTTTAGGTATAAAATGAAATTGTTTTTTCGCTACATGGATGTCTTCTGTGACTATCTGTAAAATTTCATTAAGGTGTTAGACTTGATATTGCAGATCAAAGTAATCCCAAGAGATTAAGGAGACCCTGCTAATTGACTAAGGTCATGTACTGCACTTCCCACTGGCACTTTGGCCTACATTGACAACAGAGGAGCACTCCCATCTCAGAGGACCGTTCTATAAAAATACCATTTTCTTTATCTGTAGTCCAGTTTTCACACTGCTATGATAACAAGGGATTTCATAAATCCAGGTGGACTGATTAGAGTTTTGAGTATGTAACTTTCTGAGTAAAAAATATACATGAGACTTTTGAACAATTTTGACATTTTATCTTACCCTTTAAAACTCACGGGAACATATTGCACGTTAGGTGTTTAAGAATAAAAAGTGTCAGCATCTATAGCAAGTTCCATCATTCAAACTTGGCACTAAAGAGGATATTGCAAGCGTTGCTGCAGACCATTAAAACCAGCTAATTTAGGACCAAAGACATTGTTGCATGAAGTGCCAACTTGGTCAATAATTAGGGCTTGGAATATATATCCAGCTTTGACAGGAGAAAGTTCCTAAAAACCTTTCCCTGTTGATCAAAACATACGATATATTACTCTCAATTGGACAGTCACTGTTAGCTCCGTATTGTGATATTATTGAAAATTATGGACTATCGAGGGGGCGTGGTGAGGACTTATTACTGCTGCCAGCAAGATTTGTGAACCCGTTGCTGAGACACGCGCTCCCTCTTGGATCCTGCGCTTTGAAATGTGAATGCTGGAAAAGTTGGAGGGAATTCAGACAAGAACTACAGAGATGAAGCACGATTTGGAAAATATGGCTCTTTTCTGTCTTCATCATGGGAGAAGTAAGGAACTCGTAGCCAATTGACCAGAAGTTTAAGGGCGAGATTTACAGTTGCATGGAAATAAACAGGGGAGCTCGGATCATACAGCTCATTAATTTAGCAGACTATGAATAAGGACGACTGACAACAGCGAGCTGAGTGAGAAAGGTGCAAATTAGAAATTAGCTGCCATTTTTTAACTCAGCAAGTTATATACCAAGTGATGTTGCCAGTGTTCTTTCACTAAAAGTCTTAAAACCAAACTTTTTTTTTTTTTCTCCTATAAAACATGCTGTTTCAAAAACGTTTTTTTAGGTTTGATTCCCTGATTGTTTTTCCTCAAGTTTATCCAAGTTCTTCTTGAAGGGAAGATTCAAACTTGAGGCAATGTCATAAGCAATGGGTTTACTGGGTACATTTTAACGACGTTAATGGATGTAACAACCACCCTTCCATTCACCGGATGAAATCCCCATCTAAGCAGAAGGATAGTAGAAGGCTTATGACATACATAAAATGTGTGTCGTTTGCATGGAGATGAATTTCAGACTTTAGAAGCCAACAGAATCACATTTTCCATTATGTTCACCCAGCAGAACGGATTTCATTAATCAGCCTATCATCAAGGGCTCAGTCCTACCACATTACTCACACTAAGTAATACCTAAGATGCAAATAGGTCCACTAAAGCAAAGGACGCATCTGGAGAAGTTGTGTCGTTCTGTAAGTAAAGGTGCTTTAATGGACTTTGAGAAATCCCTAGTTTCACAAATGAAATTCTCATACCCTTTCAGCTCTTCAGAAAGGTCTTGAATAAATAAGCTATTCAACAGAAGTATTTAATCGCCTATAGCACCGGAGAACTATGAAAAAAGTAAAACTGTTGAATGATGTACCCGATGAAAACAGGTAAAATTTACCATATACTACTTCTCCAGCTCAAATAGACAGTTCGAAATTCCTTTTCCCTCAGCAACTGATGTTGAACTCTTTAGGCCACCATTTTGAGTAAGATACAGGAGGCCTTAAGTCCCAGTAATATGGGAAGACTTGCTGTAGATGAGGTTTTTTTACACTAGAGTCATGGGAATTTAACATGCTACCAGTATTTTTAATGTTCCATATAGCCATTTAACCACCCTGTTACTTGCAGTGGCTAGGTTTACCCATGATAAGTAATACCTCTCTTTGTACTAAATAAAATGCTTGTTTTCTATCTCATTAAAATTTTCCTGAAGTTGGCTGGATCCTGTATTTTCCTTGCTTTGTATCCTAAACAGTACTATAAACTCTGAGTGATCAAACTGACTAAACAAAGCATGAGAAATCCCAACTTTTACATTCGCAACGCGTTGCCCTTTGGTAAATCCCATGAAGTTTTTTGACCTTTCTTTTCTCCAAACGCAAATGAAAATTAAAAAATTCTATTCTTCCCGCTGAATTGAGTACTTGTGTATTATTCCTTGCAAAATGCCCAGTAGGTGTTTGGTGATTTTTGTACCTTTTCGTATAGTTAGTTTGTTAGTGGTTCCCTATTGTGAGCAGTGGTATGTGAATCATTTGAAAGACTCTTTGGGATAAAATGTGGAAAAAGAATGATATATTTGTTAATTGTTGTTGCCGTCCTTGCTATGATCTTTGGCAACACCTGCTGGTGGTAGTATGCAGTGCTATAGCCACTCTACATATATGCCTTCAACGTATAGACCTTCAACTGGCCGCACAATTGCTACCCAACCGCAACGAGCACTGACTCAGCCAGTGGGGTTGAAAAATATGAGGCCAAGTTCATGAGCGCATTTGCATGGGCTTTACAGGCTCAAACGATCTTTCATATTAAAATGTGCCTGATTTTGTTTACCAGTGCATCCGCTGTGATTTGTAAAAGTTGCAATTTTATGGTAACTTAATCCAAAGAGAATTTTGTACAGAGCATCTTCTGCACGCTTTCTAGTAACAAGGTATTTTGAGCAGCAAGATAAATAACGTTTAGGCATCTAATAAAAACTGTCTGGGTTTGGTTGGTTGTTTTTTTTTGGTCTCAAATCCTCTTTTTTACATAGTACAGCGGCAAAGCCTTGTATTGTAGGTGAAAGTCTGTAAATCTGCAGTAACTGAAAAATAACAGAAGGCGCAGCAGCATTCTTTATGTTAGTCTATATTGATCGGCTCTAATGAGCACCAGTGGAGCTGTAGCTAATGGTGGTATGTCTGGTGTTAAGGGCAAATGTGGGAGAAGATTATCAACCCAAGGGGTTTAACAGTTGCTGGACTGCCCTCAGCCCTCAGGGCAATGATGCACTTGAGAGGTCACTGTATCAAATGAGGGAAAAGATTCAGCTTGTGCTGCTGGAAGAAATGCAGCAGGAGCTGTATTTTAGCCGAGACTACAGGCATCAACAAAACAGTTACTCTCTGCCGCTCGTTTCTTCCCCTCTCCTCTCCCCCGACCGCCGTCTACCTAGCGTTGCGTTTCTAATTAAGAATCATAACATCGGCGATGCGGTGAGGGAGAGCTCCGAATTGGTCAGGCTTGAATATGCACGCGGACAAAGTGGGCACCTTGGCGCAATCAGCGCATGGCGCTCGCGCAAAGGCCGAGGAGAACGACAACGCGCGGGCAGAACGCTCTTACACCTGATGCCTGTTTGTTACCTGGGGGGGGTCACGCTGCCATTTGATGTGAATTTGCTTGATATTTCATTCACTGTGTTGCTTGCCACCCCCTTCCGAGATCTGAGAGGGGCGAGATGAGTGACCACCAGAGCAGAGAAGGCCACCGGGCTTCAAGGGAAAGTTAACTGGCAGATACAAGAGAGTGCTTGCAGTAAAATGTTAGTGCAGAAAGGAAGCTACAGGTATTCAAAAAGATAAAAAAATGAACCGAGAAATGCCTTGAGGTGTATGGCGTGTTGCACATTCTATGCTTTAATAGCATAATGGAATAATTTTAGCTGTGTGAGGCTCCAAAACACACCAAGAAGGTCTGTTGAGAGCCGAGCGGTGAGATTTCAAATATTTATCACAATAAATACTAGTATACAGAAAAAGAAACAGAATATTTTACTTAATGTTGTAAATAAGCAAATTAAATATTGCCTTAGCTCCATTATGCCATGGTACCCTGTGGTTACAGAAAATTATTTATTAGGTCTTTAAAAATTCTAAGACATGGATTCCTCTTGTTCCTTAGAGACCGATGGTGGGTCAGATTATTAAAAAAAATTTCACAGTTCTAATTTTTTTTTTGCAGTGTTAATATGCAATAAGGCTGAATCTGGCATTCTTTGTTCCGGTCAGGGATTTTCCAACCAGAGTTATGCCTGAACAGGAGCAAGGCAAGTCAGGATCTGGTCAAAGATGAAGAATATTTCCTACCACTGTCAGCAAAAAAAAATAAGGGCTTTAGACTGCTATCGGGATGTTGACACAAAAATACCTGAAATAAGTGGAGCAGGCACTAAAGCTGGCATGCACACTCACTGGGAGCAACGAGGCTGGAGACGATAAGAAAGGTTTTCTGCGAAGAAGCGGGAGCTGACACATCCGACGCTCGCTGCCTGATGGGCTCCAGCTCAGGGGTTTTATGTCTGCCGGCTCCCACCACTGTCCATTAGACAGGCGCCCGCACCAGGGATGCCGCAGCCACAAGTGACACTAATGTGCTCAACTGTTGACACTGGGGAACCCACAGAAAAATGTGTTCGTACCCGTGGTTGCATGCACGGTTAAGAAGTGAAGCAGTCTGGCAAAAGTGAACGAGGGAGTTTGCAACCCCGCCGCTTCGGCTGTCCCTATCCTCACGCCTTGTTAATGCTGAAATTTCCAAATGTCCTAGCAAAAAAAATAACCTACTTTATTTTAAAAGCAAATCCTGAAAAGTATTTATGCATTGCCTGCTGCAGTTTGCATTCATACTTGGTTCAGGCAACAATATGCCCTTTCTTTACAACAGGAGCCCCTGAGCAGACTATGTGGCAAATTCATGACATTTATTTTCTACAGATTTGCCTTCATAAGCAGCTTGAGTGGGCTTTCTAGTTTACACGGTTATTGAAATTTCTGCCAATCGGAAACGCTCTGTTGCTATGAGCTGTGCACCACGAGCAGAAGAGGACCATATCCCCTGAACCTGCAGAAACGTTACTGTGATACCGATTTACGGACAAGGCCAAGGCTGGATTTAGAAGCTTCAGAGGAAAAACAAGATCCCCAGCTCGAGGTGAAAAAAAAGAGCTAGATAGCGTGTTTCAAGTGAGTGCTCATCCTCTTCAAATGGTTTTATGTCAAGATATTTGTTTAAGTACGTGTTTTTCTCCTGCCTTAAGAGCTCAGTTACCCGCGTGGAACTGGACGCCCAGAAACACAAAGGGCTGTTCAAGTTTGAGAGGTGGGACCTTGCTTTCATCACGGACTTTTCTAATACTCTAAACCGCTTCCACACTCTGTTATTAAATTTTAGTTTTGGACATATTTGATCTTAAGAAGGTCATAGATAAAGTTTCAGATGCCTCTATTCTTCTAATGCAAGAAGTCACAATCAAATTCCTGCCTATACAGTAGCAAACTCCATAGTGCAGAGGGACCAGTTTCAAAATCTTTTTTAAATAATAAAAGATTTCTGTGCACCTAAGTGAAACATTTTGGCGAAATGTTTCTCTGAAAGAATAATGTGCATAATAGAAGAAAAAACAGTTCTGTGATAACTTTTTTTCTTAAGGATACTTTACAGGTTTGCAATACATTATTTAATTTATTCCATACCTTTTGTTCCACGTGCTGTACCTTTGGGCAGGTGAGTGTCTGCGATATGAAATCAGCTTTTAGTGGTTTGGCTGAACTGGCAAGTTACATCCAGGTACGAAACAAGTGCTGTCGAATCATCTGATATTTCTCTTCCCACAGCCGTATCTCTTTGGTCCGAGGTAAGTGCTGTGTGTGCATTAGAGAGTTCATCAAAGCCTGCAGAAGAATGAAGTGGAAACGCACATGGCAGCACTGGCAGGACACTGGGTCTATACTGGGCTTACTTGGCACCCTCCTGTATTTACCCATATCACGGATGTTAACTCCAAAATCTAATTAGTCCAAAATGCCCCTTCCAAAACAAATACAAAAATGTAAACGAGCACAAACTTCAATGTTACCAAAAAGCTAAAACAAATAACTCTGTGATCATAATGACATTTAGACAGCAGTTTTAGAAGTGATGGGTTTACTCAGGTCTTTCGCCGTGACAGGTGTATAAGGGTGGGATCCCGCTCCGCAACCTCTGCAACAAAACTGCCTCAGAGTGTAACGCTGGGGGAGTCCAGCAAAGGGACCTATCTTTTTTTTTTTAATAGTTGGTATTGACTAGTCATTCTGAAACGTTTGCTTTGAAAAGGACGTGCTATTTGTTTTTTCGTTCCATTTCAATATCAAAATTAAAAGATCTTGCTCTAGCTCAAAACAACAATCCATACAATGAATAACCACTCGTCAGCATAACAAATTTCCTCACTCAAATGAAGAAATATTTGCGGCTCTGGAGATTCAGTAGCCACAAAGTTTACCCCTTTACCCATCAGTCTCAAAATATTCTCCCAAGCCATTATAACCTAGGCAGCAAATAATTTTTTTCTGGTATGTTTTTTTTTCAACATAAATTTCAACCACTTAAATGAAATGCAGCTATTTCAGGGGGTTATAAGAAATGCACCTTATTTTCTTTGCACTGGAGGTTTCTACTTTACGGTATCCTAGCCTTCACCCCTCAAACACCGCTAAATCCCGTAAGTGATCCCAAGATGATGCTGTTTAGCACAGTACTATTATTTTCAATGAAGCAGCAAGTACTGCTGCATGAGCACTTGAAAATGCATGAGTCTTGCCAGGTTGTGAGAGGAACCCAAAACGTCAACCTTGGTCACTTTAGAGGAAAAAAAAAAAGGAGGAAAAAACCTCCAAAACCAAAAATTATGCTAATTTAAAGCCACTTTAGAAATTAGTCTGTATTACCATAAAGTCTGTTTCATACCCACAGATCACATGGAAATCCCCTCTTAAGGCAACAGCCCCTTTCCTACTTACGTACTGATGTCCCCTCAGATAGCGTTGGCTCCTCTCTCCACATCTTAACATCATCCTAACAACTCCCAGAGAATCCAGCCACCAGGATCCTCCCATACACTTCGCTTACGGAAAAACATCCATAATGCACGTCAGCCATGGTGGGGTGAGAAATTTTCCTAACTGTCCTGCTTCGAGCATCTTGCTGATGATTTAAAATAGGTAAAATGCCAATTAAACCGTTCAAACTCAAAACAGCACAACTGGCCACAGCTTCTCAGTGATGAGGTTCTGCCATTTACTGCAAGAGGAGCTTGGCTGAACTTTCAGCACATTTCCCCTAATGCAAGGCTATCTGTGAGACCTTTGGGTGATGGAAAGCTTTGAACCTTAAAAATATTTGAAAAATATTTAATAGCAACATTTTTTTGCTTGCTATTAGAGTGAAATAGCCAAAAAAAGCCAAATTGTCTCAGTGAAACACAACGCAACCAACATTTTCCCCTCTTCGGCTTCATGAGGTTTATGGGATTCTCGCCGCTTTCTTTTTAATTCTGTGCATCTTTCTGTCTCTGCAGTTCAAGCCCAACTCAGCACAGAAAAGGAATTTTCTTACTGTGGTATTTCCTAAGTACCCAAATATTATATTTACAGGAGTTCAGCAAGGTCTTTCCTGGCTGAGTTCTCCTCCCTGGCTGATGTTTTCAGGGCAGGTCCACAGTGGGTCTACACCAGTGGAGCTTTGCTGACTTTAACAGAGCTTCACCAAATTACTTGAGACAAATCTTCGGCTTATTATTTAAACAAAGCTCCTAAATTGCTTGAGGACAATGTAATCACAAAGTGGAAAAGATGCATTTGCCTAACTATTCATTTACTTTCTTTAAGATCAAAATACTAAATGTCATCTCAGCCCTGAGACTTCCAGGACTTGAGCCTTCAATGGATTGCATTATGTGACCAGACTTTTTGGTCAAAGGTATTCCTGTTTTCAGGAACTTTTTCCATTTAGGTTTCTGATAGCCAAAAGGACAAGGTTTTTTGTATCTATTAAAGCTCGTTGTAGATGAACTCTGTCAAAAGATCTGTTAAATGAAATTACTGCCACCAGCTCCCCCACTAGTTTTGGCCAACAGCTTTCTGTCTTCAAGATTTATTCCTAAATTTTTCCTTCCAAATGGTTTCTTCAGTTTTTTTTGTTTTGGGTTTGGTTTTGTTTTTTTTTTGGTGGACCATCTCTACAGTGCTTTCTTCTCTGTCCATGTCAATTCCATTTCTGCTTTTGTCCTCTCCTTTTCTCCTCAATCATCATCTCCTCAGTGAATAGCTCTCCGTGACTATTTACTGCATTTCTTGCAGGTTTCTTAACATCCAGGCTCCATATTTATGCCCACTGCCACTTGGTTCGGTCATTGGGTTACCGAGTAAAATCATCCCTTAATTTATCTTTGTTTTTCCAGAGAAAGAGTAGATTAAAAAATGTTTCTTTCAAACAATAATCTTACAACATTCAAGCATGGGCTTGATGCCTTCCCACGATACCCACCTGGTTCCCCAATACGGGAAGGCTGCTATGCCTTAAATTTGAAGGGTGGTGGTCTCACATTTACAGAATTGTTAATAGAAGTGTCGCTAATAGTGCCGTGACACAGAAGGCAGCAAAACCCAGTTCAACCTGGAGAGAACTTTGTTGATGGAAAAACAAAGAAATATATCACTTCATTACCCGATCATATAAAATCATTAACAGTTAAAGGACAGCAAGGAGAGAAAAATCAAGTGCTGAATCATGCAAAGAGTCAGCAGATCAAGGTCTTTCTTCTAAAAAATCTTTAGCAGGGAAAAGAAGAAACAGTGGATATTATTTCCAATTATTTCTCAAATTGGAACAGAGAAAGGAAAATAAAAAATACACACACACACACACACACACAAAAAAAAAAAATCCCTGACTTGGTGCTACTGGAGTTTGTAGCTGGAAGGAAAGTCCTTGCTTATATTGAAGTAAAGTTCTGAAAATAAGCAAAGAACAGATTTATTGATTTTTGGTGAAGTCTGGGTGTAAAAAAGAGAAAGAATAAAGAAGTGCTCTTTGCCCGCTATGTCCAAATGACATCCCCAGTGGCCTTCTTAATGGTGGGGGAGGGGAGGGGGCAGGTGCCTACCCCGGCACATGGACACAACTGCCCTTAGGCTAGGGCTAATGGTATTGGCTGAGCCTGCTGTAAGCCTCTCTTTTCTAATAGCCAACTTTCTCTGTGCGAGAAGACAGACAGATATTGATTGGTCCAAATGCCCTTGAGTTGACAACATCTGAAATGAAAATCCACAAGGCTAGCACAAACTTTCTGCAAGTTCAATTTCTGGAATCTGATTATGAGGCTGGACTGCGAAACCGTTCAGACATGTAAAAGGTCTCCTTTTGTCGCTGGCTTTGTACGTGCAATTATGGGGAGGTAAGCGACTTCGTCAGATTTGCTAGACAAATGGCAATTTTAAGAGGCAATTTAAGGGTAATAGCGTTTTGATTAAAGGAAGAAAGCCAGCCATCCCCATCGAGAAGTTTAACGACAAAGGATCTAATTCGCAAAGACAGAGGTCGCATTTCCTAGCTCTAAGCAATAATTAGGTATAAATAAATAAAATATGCATCTCTTTTAATCTGCTGCTGCAAGGGGTGCTTTCAAAAGTTACGGAATGGTCTTAGAGAAAGCTGCACAATGTAAAAGAGTTCACCTTTCAGGGAAGTTACTCCGTCCATACAAAGTCTAAGGTTCAAACTAACGTTGACGACAAGCAAGTCTAATTTTATTTTCTAATGACTCTGTCTTCCAGAATTAAAATATTGAAGTTGCGGCTTGCAAATGCTAAGGGTAGGGAATGGAGAAAGCTGGAGGAGTTTATTTGTACCTTATTAAACATTCTTTTTTTATTCTACAAATTCCTCCTAAATCAATACATTGACTACTGTATAAACCTTAAATAAAGCATTATTAAAGTGGAAGCAGTGTTCCTGTCTTAGTGGGTTATTTAGAAGCATAAAAGATACACTCTTAAGAATCAGTCTCATGCCAGGTAAAGTACAGCTGGAATACACATTAAATTTATTCAGTCATTGATTTGTAATGTTGATCCTCCATGGCTTCATGTTTCTTTTCTCATTAATCTTAGTTAACCCTCTCAAAACAATGCCAACATTGTCGTTTGATGTATTGAAGATCCAACATGCAGAGGATGCTGCTTTCTAGGCTGTGATTCCTGCCATCAGTAGGGCTAAAGTCACAGAACCAGAGAAGCTTGTTTGCTTATATTGGTGTTAAAAGTGAAAAAGAAAGTTTTCTTTCAGAAGGAGAAACAAAGAAAGGAAGAAGATGCTGTCCTAAGACAGGGCAACTGAATGCTTCGGCTGCAGAGTATTAATCGACCTGCTGGAGGTCTCTTATGGGGCAAGGAGCAAACTGCTGCGGTTTCCCCGAACAGAGAATCAGCTCCAGAAGAAAGTCGCTACAGAGGAAGGCAGAAAACTGCAAAGAACAATCCTGATTTAGAAATTAAGACCTCTGCCTATAAAGTGCCATTAACTATTTTAATTTGTAGTTCTTCTTATTAAATTATTTCCATGTTCTACCTGCAACTCCGTCCTATCCACCTGATAGCGGTGCTTTTGTAGAGAAGCTGGTTGAAGAGGAGGAGGAGAGGTCATTTTCAGAGGAACCAACGCAAATACGCACGATTGTGCAGACATGCAGAAGCCCCGGGCATGTACCACCATGCGGGAGGTGGCACTCGTCATTAAAACCCTGTCCTTTCCCGCGTGGAATGGACTGGGCTCAACCCGTGCACGTTGGGCACGCAGAAACTGAACTGCAGTGATTACTAACCACTTCTGAAAATCTTGCCTGATCTCTTTTCGGCAAGTACAGGTAACAATATATTCATCACCATATGTCATGACGCATGTGACAAATATCAGCTGTTTAGACTCAATAGCCTATTTCTATGGTATTTCTCACTGGAAAACCATAACTAGGTTGATAGTCCTTCCTGAGGATGCAAGTGCTTTTGTTATGGATCAGCTCTACGGGCTTTGATTTTAGCATCCAGCTTTCTTTAAAATCTGTCTGTTTTTTAATTACCATGTCCAAACTTCCCCATCTGACTTTATAACGAGCTTTGAATCCCAACAATATATTATCAATATAGGTCAAAAATGGAAAAAAAGAAAAATCCCAAATTTCCATTTTGCCTGTAATTATTTACAGACTGTAGGAGACAGAGACAGAGATGAAGAATGGACATCCCCTTTCATAACCATAGAAGTTATGTTCAGCATCAAGGGGGAAATATTTTAGCTGAAGATAAGACTATGAAGTAAATACTAGCAGCAAATGTGAGTCTTGTTTTCGGTAAATCCATCCCTTGAAACTGTTTCTTCCTTCAGTACCAAATAGTCTTTCTAATCTTTTGTCTTTTCAAATAGCTGTGATAATATTAAAACCATGCTTCACAGCAAACAGCATTTCTGGGATTTTCCTAAGAGATGTGGCTTTGGATAAGAAAGTGCAATTGAGTTAAAGCAGTAGGAGAGCCCGCAGTCAGTGGGGTTTGTTGTGATCAGTTGACCACTTCCCAGTAGGCATCTCTGCAGTCGCTGAGAATTACTAAGCACCATTTCAAGGAATAGAGGTAATTCAGTCAACCAAAAAACCAAACAAAATAACCCCAGCATAAAATACATTTTAAAAAACCCTACTGGCATCTGAAAAGTAGAAATCCGTTGAGCCTGCTCTGAATCATTCCTGGTGCACTTAGCTAAGTACAAATCAGATGGACAAAGTTTCTTAATGTGCACACGGATTAGTAAACAAATATTTCTGCAACCACTGAAACGTTTTTGAGACAGAGAAGTGACAACGCCGGCTTTTTTTTCCCCCAATACTTAGAACATATCACACCTTTCCCGCAAGTATGTCACAACACGTTAGAGAGTAAATAAGAAAGCACTATTTGCTATGACAATTTGGAGAAGACATCACAACTCCATCTCCACCTCTGAGGAGATCTTATTGTGGCCTTCCAGTACCTAAAGGGGCTACAGGAGAGCTGGGGAGGGACTTTTTACCGGGGCATGGAGTGATAGGACGAGGGGGAATGGCTTCAAACTGGAAGAGGGCAGGTTTAGATTGAACATTAGGAAGAAGTTTTNTCCGATCTGGGCAACGTGGTCTGGTGGGAGGTGTCCCTGCCTATGGCAGGGGGGTTGGAACTCGATGGTCTTCAAGGTCCTTTCCAACCTAAACCATTCTGTGATTCTATGAACTGAAGATCTTCAGATAAAAGCATGTCAGGTTTGCCCTGTGCCAAGCCATGGCCTGGCCATGATTTTTGTTGGAGTGCTCAGAAAAAAAAACTAGTAATCCCTGCCATGTTTCCTCCTAGTTTTTCCTGGTGAATTGAAGCTGGCTGATAACAGCCAGGACGAATGGTTGAGGAGCGTCAGGGTACAGCTCACGCAATTCTCAAGCTGTTTTTTTTTCACTTAGAGTTCCTGATCTAGCATCAAAACAAATCTGTAAAAAATTCTCAGCAGGACTTTCACAGCCACTATTGACAAGTAAATAAAGGGGGGGGTGTGTCCATACAGATACCGCGCGCTTTTCTAAAATACCGGAGCATGCAAAATTGCATGAACACCTTGTTCGTATTTTATCATTATTGCACTTCTAAGACAATACTCTGCTACCTCTATAAAGAATGATAGGACAGGCAGGCTGGAGTAGCTGCAGGGGATCTTATGCCTGTTGACTGCCAAAGCTGCTTACTACTTAACAACTGATCAACTGGCCCCCAAGGCAACAGCTTAACAAGCCCCAGTAGAAGTGGACTCGAGATTTCTTCCTCAGCAAAGAAAATGAAACCATTTACCAGGTATGACCAATATCTGGAAATCAAGGGTTGCAGCACCAGCAACACTTCAGCTCGCCGGCCCTTTAGAAAGAGCGAGGTGTTTTTCGTTCGGGTTCCTGAAGTCGAGCACGGTTTGCTGATATCGCGACGGGAGAGGGGAAGGTGGTGCGGGGCTGCTTTGCAGAGGCAGAGCTTGGCTCGCTGCGCCGTGCACGCTCGCTGCCTCCAACACCGCTGGCGAGAAGGGATGCTCGTGGGGGCTCCGGGGCAATACCGTGTCGTCCGTGTGTGCGCGAGAGAGAGAAAGAGAGAGAGAGAGAAAGAGAGAGCTTCAGTACCGAAACGCAGCAATTCCTCTGGGGTGAGATGTGGCAGCTGTTTACCAGCACAAAGCAATTCTGTACAGCAGTTTCAGGGAGGAAATGAAGAATACTGTACTCGGCTGAAACTACAGGGGGGATTTTAGGAAGGCAGAATTTAATTACCCAAGCTGGAATTTGGCCAGGACACCAGGGCTCACACCTCTGCTCTCGTGAAAAGTGCCAAGGGGTCTTTAATAGTAACAAACAGTCAAGATTTTAGGTTAGTGTTTCACCTGAACGACAACGCCCTCAATAACATTTTGCTCCTTGACAGCCTGCTTACAAAACTTTATCCAAAAGTCCTTGGTTTTGCCGTGGAATTACCGTGAAGAACAGCTTTCCTTATGAAGTTTGGGTTTATCTCGGGATCATCTAGAAAAATCTGCCTTGTAACACGTCTTCAGGTCCACTGCAGGAAATGAAAGGAATATTTGCCGTTTGCAGGCGGGGTAGACCATAGAGACTGCCACCTAATATATCCAGATTAGCTGAATCAGCTCCATAACCCACCAATAGCCTGACACATTTCCTAAAGCATCCACACTCTAGTTCTTCCATCCCTCGGGTCAGCAATGTTCTTCTTAGGAGATTTTTTTAATTTTTTTTTTTTTAACAATTTTTCAAAAGGAAACTTGAAGCTAGAGGGAGGGTTGGCATTTTTCAATTTGCTTCTGTGACTTGCTTTTTTATAGTTTTAATCCTGCAGCCATCAGGAGAGGTGTGAAGAAAACCTGCAAGGACAAACCTTATTTGAAAATTGGAACGACCTGTTGACAACTCACCTTCCTGCACGCGGATTTATTAGCATATGTTACTTGGTGTATTTAGTGGGGCGTGTTACTTGCATGACTGGGCGAGCGTTCTCCACTTCAAATTTCTCCTCTGTTTTCACTTCTGCCTTTTTGTCCTTAGCCATATTCTCCAAATTAAACTTGCAGCTTTTTTAATGTTGTTTGATTCGTGCCCCCAAGTCTTCATTCTTAGATCATTACTCACCTTCTCCCTTTATGAACAGACTAAAGAACTTGACAATATGAGGCTGCAGATTGCTAAAACTACCCTGGATATTGTTAACCAGTGAGCGTCACATCATTTCTTTGTATTTTCTGCTTGTAATAGACTCTTTATGCTTAGATTGAAACACGAGCTGTTCCTCTGCATTGCCCNGGACAAACCTTATTTGAAAATTGGAACGACCTGTTGACAACTCACCTTCCTGCACGCGGATTTATTAGCATATGTTACTTGGTGTATTTAGTGGGGCGTGTTACTTGCATGACTGGGCGAGCGTTCTCCACTTCAAATTTCTCCTCTGTTTTCACTTCTGCCTTTTTGTCCTTAGCCATATTCTCCAAATTAAACTTGCAGCTTTTTTAATGTTGTTTGATTCGTGCCCCCAAGTCTTCATTCTTAGATCATTACTCACCTTCTCCCTTTATGAACAGACTAAAGAACTTGACAATATGAGGCTGCAGATTGCTAAAACTACCCTGGATATTGTTAACCAGTGAGCGTCACATCATTTCTTTGTATTTTCTGCTTGTAATATTGGAACACGAGCTGTTCCTCTGCATTGCCCTCTGTAGAAGGGCTCATAAAAATTTTTGTAATGACCAAATTACTGCTATTAATGAACAAGATACCAACTCTGGAAGCCTATTAAGTGTCCAGACACTCTGCCGTTTGCAAAAGGTTATTGGAAAAGGTGAGGGTTCAAAAACCCTGTCTAACTCTAAAATATTTTTGAGAACTTCTAAGAAGGTCAGAGTCCTCAAGAAGAGGAAACCCGTGAAGCCTCGAGATCCTAGGTTTTCGGAAGAGCTGTGCCAGACCTTCAGAGGCAGCTTTTGGGTTTGCCAGCAAGCTCCAGCTTTCCTCAGGCATGCTCAAGCGTACACGTTGAAATCAGTTTAGCAAATGTTAATCTGTCATGCCTTACAGCACTCTCAATCTGTAGAGCTGAGTAAGGATGGTCTTTAGGACCCGTGTCAATGAAGTCCCATAAGCAGAAATCGAGCATCAAAACAAGAAACGAGCCTAATGTCATACCCAGTATCACATTCAACACGAGGAAACAGATGGCATGTCATGCACACATGACATGATCTCGGTGAAATAACCTAAGTACAAAAGAAAGGAGCAAAACAGTGTAGCTTTACTCAACAAAAATATAAACAAAAACTTTTAACTTTAAATTCTAGGCATGACTGCTCTTGCGATGCTGCAACAGTATGTGAAATGTGAGCTCCATATCTGCCAGCACCAAGAGGATTTCAATATCACAAGTCCTAATGATTTCTATTGCCTCATTGTAGCATCCTCTGAAAGAAAACACAGGACTGGATCAATGTAGTCATTGACTGACTCAGTGTATGGATAACTGATGCACATTAATACAGTCTACATTCAACTGGAGTGGTCCTCAGAATTACAACTAAAGGTATAACAATGCAATCTTCACTTTAACCTGAGCAATAGCTGAATTGACTTTTCCAGCTCTGTTTTCAAGTAGACACTGCTAGCTCCATTGCAAGGCAGTTTTGCAAGCCCCTAAGCATCCTCTCCATGAAAAGCGGAGTATCGTCAGGTGAATTAACCCTCAAACGCAAACCATCGTAGCGCACATCTGCACCATTTAAAAGTACTTTGCACTTCTAAAGCATCTCTGTAGAGTATACTGATCTATAGGTGCTTTATATATACTCTTAAAAAACTCACAGGAGATGGTGAGAGATAAGAATCAATATTCTCATTTTATAGATGAGCAACCAGATTAAACAACATACCAAAGGCTACACAAATTTTCGTACCGCGTGTTCATAAACTGGAATCCTATTCCATTGCTGGGACGCATATAGGATTTTCTCCTAAGCTATAAAACTCATCTTTCTCTCAACCACAATGAACTCGCCTGTAGCGTATAAGTATTGTGCAACTTTACGGCTGCCTTTTTTTCATCTGCTTGTTTGTTTTACTGACCCAGTATCACCTCTGTGACACGGGAACCCAGACAAACCATCAAGTCCTGCTTTCTGCCAGAGCAGAGCAAGGGGATTAGAGAAGAACTGTTCAGCCCGTAAAATTAAGTTACATACACTGTACACGCCATACCCCATTTTATGTGCCGCAGAAGAGATCTTGTCAGTGCAGCTGAGGTCTGAACCGGGTCCTGGGTGTTACACTGTTTATTTCAACGGAAAAGTGACCAGAAGGAGGAAATCCCTATGACCAATAAAATTAACACCGTAGTTCACTAGTACCCAGAGGCCAACAGCAAGCCATAGGTTTTAGCTGTTCTGGGGGATGAATACCTCGCAACCAATAATTCATCCAGCCAAGATAACTATTCAGGGTAAACAGAGTCCCAAATTTAAGTTTTACAAGAAATGAAGCCCTACATAACTTCTTCTCAAGTGTCCATCCTAAACTTTGATTAGTTCAGTGTTCGGTCCATTATTTTTTTTCTCACAGAAAAACAAGCAAAAGCTAATTCTGTGCCAGGGGACTATTTTTTTAAGAGAAACAAGAGGAAATTTACAGAGACAATTTAACCTTTCAAGTTCCAGAATATGATAAAACTGGATTACAAATTGTGCTTCAGTGTAATTAAGTTGCACTTTTGAATGTTATTTTGATACATTTGAACAGAAAAACTTCCTGTCTAATGAACTGAGAGAGTAAATTAGCAGGGTAATGTGAAACGTGATTACCAATAGTACAAATACTAAAAAAATTACTGTTGTAGAATTTCATATTTGGTATACATCTTCTATATTGATTGATGATGTCATTTGGAAAAATAATTCATATGTAAAGGCCTCAAAATAATGTTAACCTTTGAATGTTTGAAAAATACTTTTTAAGGCTTTGCAAAAAACGTTTTTTTTTCTTTTTCTTGGTTTTCCTTTGTGGAAACTGGTAATTCTAATGTCACCATTAGAAAACAGATCAGTCATGAGAGTTATTTCTACCACTTAGTTTATTCAGCACGGACTGATTCGAAATTTAAAGCAGAGACACGATTCCTTTTTTGGGTGCCACACAAAGTCTGCCAAGTTTAAGCAAGAATATAAGACATAACTGTGACTTCTTAGAAATAAAAACAAACTCCCTGTGTTAATTTATTTAGCATACAGTCATCGCAACTCTTTAAGGAATCATGTTTTCATGTCTGTACCTTTAGCCAGAGATTTATCAAGTAACAATATACACAAGGTACAAATTTCAGCTTCATTATTCTTTCTAAGGAATGCTGAGAAATAATTTATTATGATCTCAGCTATAAAAGCTTTATTTCTTGCAAAAGTCTTATCATACCCCTTAATTCTCTACTTGATGTGATTTCAGAAGTTCTCAGTAACCATTTCCCAGTTATTAGCAACTCTCAAATGAGACAAAGTGCTATCGCACCTATATAATTGTGGTATCTAAAAGGCTAAAATACAGCTAAAAATCATACATTTAAAATTCAATATCTAACTATTCATAGATATGCTTTCATGTTTGCTTCTGTATCTTCAACAACAACAAAAAAAATTCCAAAATACCTGCTGTTAAGTAGTCTAGACAGATGTTAGATATGTTGAAAACTTTTTGAAGATTTTAGTTCTATCCACTAAAAAAAAAGTTCATGAATATTTTCATGTCCAGGACTACTAACAATTTTTCTTTTCCAGTGAAAGAATTTCACTTAACATCATGGGTCAATCAAGTGTTTTAGTCTCAGGAGAAAGTGGAAGAAATCACTTGAAAATGGCTGGAAAAAATCTTAGTTCCAGAAGGAGTTTTGAAAAGGTGGACTCAAGGTCAGTAAAGTGCTAAATGCTGTTCCTGACTCTCACCAATCCCTCGGTGCTCCAGTTCATACAGCAAGTTGATTAGAACAAGCAGAGCTGACTGCCTTAAAGATGCCTTGTAATTGGCCACAGTGCATCTGTTAGACTTGTAAAAATAAGGTATATTTTATGGAAAGTCAGGGCATACTTGTTTAGACGTCTTAGAAGAGGAAGAACAGATGCTCAGTGCCTTAAAAGATATAAATACATACGCTGTGATTTAAGACATAAAGATGCATAAACACATATTTTTTAAAATCATTCTCAATTTCCCTTAAAGATCTGAAGAGCTGTGCAACTTTTGTGTCTAATCGAAGCAGATAGCAGCCTTTATATGATAAAGCTGTTTTTCAGAACAGAACTTAACCATACAACAGAGGCATTTCTGAGTTGGGTTAGTCCCGTTCTGTTAAGCCTTTATGCATAAAGCACAATCATCAGATTAATGAATGTCATAGTGGTTTGGAGGTGACTCTTCTATCTAGAGAACAAATACTACTATTGACCTGAATCCCAATAAACTGACATTATTATGTGCCAACCAGTCATTTTTATATTAAGAATAAGCTAGTACACGTAGGATTGATTATAAAAGCTAAATGCTCTTGGGATCCCCTACACTGAAATTAAGCTCACCAAGCTCCCAGGAAAGCTAAACAAACTGTCCAAGCTTGTGAAGCTTTGTTTAGGCTGACGGTGCTGAAAAAAACGAAGAGAAGATTTTCAGATTTTGACGTAGATCTTCCAAAAAAGCTCATCCCACTTGTTAAA
This sequence comes from Anarhynchus alexandrinus, assembly GCA_008711295.1. Classification (NCBI taxonomy): domain Eukaryota; kingdom Metazoa; phylum Chordata; class Aves; order Charadriiformes; family Charadriidae; genus Anarhynchus; species Anarhynchus alexandrinus. The sequence goes on along the minus strand of VUYV01000063.1, from coordinate 1,751,226 downwards.
GTACCTGCTGGATTCCTTAGCTAGGAAGAGGTTTATTTTAAATTTTTCTTTTCATACCAATGTATTTATTCATTTAATATATGCAGAGTCAGTTCTACATTTTAGACTGCAGTAGATGACCTAGCAATTCACTGCCCGTACTAAGTCTCCCACTTTAACACCAACTTACCTTCTTGTTGAACTTTAAGGACACAGGCATTTTGCATCTGTAGATCGTCAAAGGTGCAGTCATGTACACGAGACTGCTAGAATAGAAGAGGTGAAATTTTTAAACTATAGTAGCATAATGTATAGTAACATAATTATATTCAGGGAGAAATCAGTACTTTTTTTGCATATATTCATATATATTTTCTAGACACAATATGTATGTAGCTTTCGACAATAATTTCAGAATTTTTTTCAACGATAATTTCAGAATTATTTTTTTTCAAGTTTCAAAATACATTAGGAGAATCAAATACAACAAAATTAAGTTTTTACCAAAATTGCACCTGTACAAAGCAATTTATGGTTTAACCAATTTGAGTCGCTAGGATTTACCACATGAAAAATCGAGTGTTTTGTCAAAAGAATAAATTAACACTACTGCACTTTGTAACTACTAATTTGAATTTAGCAGTAATCCTGTAAAATAATTTACCTGACTTTGTAACATGGGTGTCTGACAAACAGCAAAGTCAAACCTCTGTTTTAAGTCAAAGTTGTTCTGCGATTGACGTACTGTAAAAACAATACAACGGAGCTATCACCGCATTGGGTGAAGCAGCAAAACGGAATGTGGACTGGAAACCAAGCTCGTTTTTATAACTTTGTCAGAATTGCACAAAGAACATTATTTTGACTCTAAAAGGAAAGACAATTCGAAGCTTTCCCTTTCAGTAGTGTTAAAAATCACTTCAACAAGAATGCAAAAGTTTGGGGAATAACTCCAGAACTGTTGTACCCATGCAAACCTTATCTCTCTGTGCTCACCTAGAGCTTCTGTATTTCTACAAATTTTCTATGTAATAAGATTACAAAGGCTATGAAGTCACCGTAAGCTTTTCAATTTGTATGGATTTCTTCTAAAAATAGCGGTTGAATGCACGAATTACTTGGTGGAATTCCACGACCGCTTATGCAGAAGGCCAGACTGAATGACCATAATAGTCCCTGTTGGTCTTAAAATCCATGAGTCAATTAATATATGAATCTGATATAATTTAGAGGCTTGTTTTCATGGATCCACTTGAGATTAAATATAAATGGCTAAGCTTTAATTATTTTAACATCTGATATTTGTCAAGCAAATTACTTCAAAATCAAACCATGACTTTCCATCCTGGTGAAAACATTTAATTACACTAACTACTAGTAAAATTAGTTCAATCTGGTCTCAAATGCTTTTGGTTAGTGTTAAATACTGACATGTCTATTTATCATCCCTCTGGGTTCTACTGCTCAGTAACGTTTCCCAGTTCCATCATGGAAAATGTTCATACACTCACCTGCAACAGAGGCAACAAAAGCAGCTACCTGTGCCTTGTGATCTAGTAAGCGTTTCCAAAGAGCTAAAGGGTAATAAATACCACTATTATGAATGAGAAAACCTTTCAGAAGAGCTAAACCCATGGATTTTTGTATAAGCTTAAGAACATTTTTTAAAAGTCCTCAAAACCACCCCAAGCACAAACAAAGGCTGGGCAGAGAATGGATCAAGAGCAGCCCTGAGGAGAAGGACCTGGGGGTGCTGATTGATGAGAAGCTCAACATGAGCCGGCGATGTACGATCACAGCCCAGAAGGCCAACCGCATTCTGGGCTGCATCAGAAGAAGTGTGGCCAGCAGGGCGAGGGAGGTGATTCTGCCCCTCTACTCCACTCTCGTGAGACCCCACCTGGAGTACTGCATCCAGCTCTGGAGTCCCCAACACAGGAAAGACATGGACCTGTTGGAACAGGGCCAGAGGAGGGCCACGAAGACGATCAGAGGGCTGGAGCACCTCTGCTGGGAGGACAGGCTGAGGGAGTTGGGGCTATTCAGCCTGGAGAAGAGAAGGCTCCAGGGAGACCTTATTGTGGCCTTCCAGTGCCTAAAGGGGTTACAGGAGAGCTGGGGAGGGACTTTTTACAAGGGCATGTAGCAATAGTATGAGGGAGAATGGTTTTAAACAGGAAGAAGGTAGATTTAGATTAGATATGAGGAAGAAATTTTTCACTTTGAGGGTGGTGAGCCCCTGGCGCAGGTTGCCCAGAGAAGCTGTGGCTGCCCCATCCCTGGAGGTGTTCAAGGCCAGGCTGGAGGTGGCTTGGAGCAACCTGGGCTGGTGGGAGGTGTCCCTGCCCAGGGCAGGGAGATTGGAACTAGATGATCTTCAAGGTCCCTTCCAACCTAAACTATTCTATGATCTTAAAACAATAACTCTAGCTCAATAAAACATTTGTCAGGGACAAGGTCCCTGATTTTCATGCATTCTTCAATCTCTTTGGCTTGCTGCATCTGCAAATTTCTTCAGTAATATTCTTTCACGTAGCAAAGATATTTTCAGATGTGGACAGACAGCAAGTTAAGCCAAGAAATAGAGAAAGTCAATCATCTGCTTAGAAGCAGAGTGTTCTTTACAAGTGAAAAGTTTACAAACATCAGTATTATGTTAAGTTTCACTTATGGGTATTAATATGAGCGCATGAGCACTATAAGCTGAGGCAGCAATATTGCTGTCATTTGTTCATACTCTACATTTTCTTCATGACAGCAAAAAACGTTCCCCTGGAATTCCTCTAGCCCTGCGATAGCTGGGAGGAGTAAGGTGAAATATGGCAGAAAAATAACATTCGGTCCAACAACGTGTGACTGAACACTGTGACAAAAACTGGGTTTGATTTCAACAAGGTGACAACTTTAGAAACTGACACATTGTGAATGCATAACAACTCATTCTTACACTCTGAGTTTCACTTATGTGGGAAGGTGGTCTGCTAAAACCCGTTTTAAATGCACAAACTGACAAAAATTAGTGTCGTTGCTTTCACACAAAGAATTTTGCAAACCCAAGTTCTGCTCAACACCACTAGAGTAACCAACTCAAAGTCTGGACAAACATTCCTGTACTGATGAAGAACCAACCACAACCTATCAAATGACCTAAGGTGAGCAAGTCATGTTGAGAGACAATTGAAATAATTTATACCCACGTAGAACAGAAAAAAATTAAACGTGAACATTTTAAGATTGCAAAAATAACATAGGGTATGTTTTTTCCGAAACCAGTATGAGATAATTTAGGATTTCACAGATCTGTTACAATGTCTAAGGGTAGAACTAAGGTTCCATACCTAACCTTACCTTGAGAACTTCTCCCTGCCGAGCTTGGAGCAGCATTTCCTCCTAACAGCTTACCTTTCCCTGGGTTGTTTTTTTCTAGGACAACACGCACACACTGGCGGAAAGGTGTAGTCAAACACAAAATGCACTTCAGGCTGGTAGTTCTGATCTCCTTTAATCTTCCTCTCTTGATTAACAGTAAGGGCTTCCGTGAAGGACAATTGACGTGGTGCAATAGGTCATTTTCCGGTCTCGACCTTGACAGTGTAATCAGATACGTGGCACGCTTAATAGAGGTCAGTTAATGCAAAGATTAAAATTAACTGGAAGTCAATAAGGGAATAATAAAGGAAAATGATCACCTTGTTGCTCCTACTTTGTAAGAGTAAACCTTGCATTGCAGGCCAGTGGTAAAAGAAAAAAAAATGTAGTCGCAAGCGATCCAATAGGCCTTCATAAGCCCTCCAGCAAATAATTTAATGATTTCAGGTACCCTTTAAACTAAGTGGCCAATCGCTGTTAAATCCTTTGGTATTCATTGTAATAACATTGATCATGATGAAGTCTTTTGGTATTAATGTGGATGTAATATATACCTTTTTAATTATAGAACAAGAAAATCCAATTACCCCTTTGCCTCATCAAAGTTCTTTGCTAGCTGCGACTATTTAAACATACATTATGAAACATTCAAACCGAAAGAGATTTTTGTGCAAAGCAAGGGCCAAATCCTGCCAGATGCCGACCGCTCTTAACTCGCAGGAATTTTGGGAGAAAGCGAACGTGCCGAGCACCTCTGAGGAGATGCGTGGCTCTTTGCAGGATCAGGCCTTGGTAGCACACGGAAAGGTAGAGGACGCAGTGAGCAGCTTCAGGAAGACCCCGATTAAAAAGGCAGAAAGCATTCGTTTATATAATGGAGCGGAAGCTGTTATGAGCAGTTAACGTGATCAGCAGTCGGGACACCGTTTATTCTGTAGAAACGGGGAGAAAAAAAGGCGAGCTGAGCAAACTGATTTGGCTTTATTCCATGTGCCACCGGCTGAACTCTCCACATTTTTTGACCTGGAGACAAGGTGTATCCCAGCCTGAGTCAACTGGAAGCAGAAGCTCATGTCCACTGGTGCCACCAGCCTACGTTGCAGCCAGATGAGCAGATATACCTCGCTGGCCTTTCCTACATGGGTAGAGATCTGCTCCCCACGCGCTACGCTATGCGGGTGTGGACTATTTACACGAGTAAGACCACCAGGATTTTCCCCTGCATCAATAACCAGAAAGAATTATCTGGAGGGGGTGAAGAAAAAAAAAAGCTTTCCCAAGAGATCAAATCCTGCTTTCTTATTCAGCTCCTACTTTGGGAAGACTCTGACGAGCTGAATATAGTGTTCAAAATTTAACTATTGGGAGATAAAAGCAAAAAAAAAAAAAATACAGTTCTAGAATTAAGTAGTCCTTGTTGAGCTGATGCTCTGCTGTAAATAAAGCCAGCTTCGGAAATATATGATTACACAGTGTATCCGTCAGGTTCCCATGTGCAGAGGGAGTCAACCTTTCTGAAGGATGAGATCAGCCCATGCCCAATGATTACACTTCATTACTTAATCAAGAATGGGGGGGGGTTGCTCAAGTACATTAATTGTTGTCCCTTCCTAGCAACTGGCCAAGCAAACCTCATGTCAGAAATTTAATTTTCCTTGGCCACCCTTTCAGTTCAGTCCCATAAGAGCAATACGTGCCGGAACATTTCCAGCAGAACTTCATAACGTCACCGAGAAGGCAAAAAATTGTGGCAACCTGCCGTTGAAGGAAAGCTATTAGGCATTTTCTCTTATTCCGGTTGAAAACTAGCACGAAATCACACACAAAAGAAAATTTTAATGACGCCTCCAGGAGATTAATCTAGGCATAGCTGTCCCAAACGCCGAGCTATAAGAGAGGTAGCAAAGCGCGCTGCGCGTGGGGAGGTGCGCTGTCTGACTAGGGACCGGGGGAGTTATGTACTACTGTGATATATAAATATACTTAAACAATACGCGCTTTTACAGCAAAATGGCACCGTAATCACGTCAGACTGTAATTTGTAAGATATCGCTGAACATTTACGAAATAATTGCCTGGTTTCTATAGCTCCATTGCAACTACAACCTGTTCATCTCAAAAGTGGCATTCAGAAAGAACAATACCAAATTTTCACAATGCTGTAAGGCTACACGAGGCGGTATAGGATTAATAAAGATATCTTAAATGTATTAAATATTGCTCTTTCTTTAAAAATTACATCCTAAAATTCTTCCTTAGACGTTATTTGAATAAAGCCTCATTACTCACAGTCCAAAGAAGTTCATTAGGAGAAGATCACTTTGGAAAGCATTCAACTAACTAGCCTTTCTTCTCAGCAGTGAATTACATTAGCTACTTCCTAGTTATTTAAATCTTGAAATAAAAGATGTAAACGCTACAGTGACATCTTAAGATCATTGGTAAGGCAGGTCTTGCATGCACAAAAATGCCCAGCTGGTCTGGAGATAAAACAGATTGATAATTAGTTGCAAAATGTAACATTTCATCAGGAATATTTTGAATAATCCAATTTATCTTTGTCAGATATGCGGCACATATTTTTTTTCCTTCGGAGGCTCTTTTTTCTTTAACACAATATTATAATTTCAGCCTCCTAATTAAAGCGCCGGTCGGTCGGCCCTGCCTTGATGTCCCGCCGCCGATCGGGGGCTGACTGCACCGCGCGGCGATGAGGTGCCTGCCCTCAGCCGCACGCCGCCGCTGACTACCGCGGCGCCGGCTGCCTCCCACCATCCCACCCAGGCTGGGACCGGTTTGATAGGGGGAAGATCAAAGCCCGACGGTTTGAAGGGAGGAGGGCCCGGCTCCGCTGGCTGCTCTGCCCGAGCGGGGCCGGCGTGCGGCAGCTGCCACCGCTACCGCGCCGCCCTCGCAAAGCCCGACGCGGCCCGACGGCCTCCGCTTTTTAATTAACTGATTAAAACGCTCTGTCCCCCACCTCGCTGCCCCAGCCGGCTCCGGCAGTGGAGGGGTCCCCCGGCCATCCCGCTGGCGCTCCCCGCTTTTCCGCATCCCGGCGGTGCCACGTTCGCCCCCAAAAGCGATTCGCCCCCAAAAGAGATTTGCCCCCAAAGAGATTCACCCCCAAAACAATTCGGCCCCAAAATGATTCGTCCCCAAAGGAATTTGCCCCCAAAGCGATTCGCCCCCAAAGTGATTTCCCTCCAAAACGATTCGCCCCCAAAACAATTTGTCCCCAAAGTGATTCGCCCCCAAAGCGATTTGACCGCAAAGCGATTCACCCCCAAAGTGATTTCCCTCCAAAATTATTTGCCCCCAAAGCGATTTGACCCCAAAGCGATTTCTCCACCAAGTGATTCACCCCCAAAGCAATTTCCCTCCAAAGTGATTTGCCCCCAAAGCAATTTCTCCACCAAGTGATTCACCCCCAAAGCAATTTGATCCCAAAGCGATTTGCCCCCAAAATGATTTGTCCCCAAAGGGATTCGCCCACAAAGTGATTTGTCCCCAAAGCGATTTGTCCGCCAAGTGATTTGCCCCCAAAGTGATTCATACCGAAAGTGATTTGCCCCCACAGCAATTTGCCCCCAAAGCAATTTCACTCCAAAGCGATTCGCCCCCAAAGCGATTTGTCCACCGAGTGACTTGCCCACAAAGCAATTTGACCCCAAAGCAATTCACCCCCAAAATGATTTGTCCCCAAAGCGATTTGCCCGCCAAGAGATTCGCCCCCAAAACGATTCGCCCCCAAAGCAATTTGCTCCCAAAGTGATTTCCGTCCAAAGCGATTCACCCCAAAGCAATGTGTCCACCAGGTGATTCGCCCCCAAAGTGACTCACGCCCAAAGCAATTTGACCCCAAAGCGATTTGCCCCCAAAATTATTCACCCCCAAAGAAATTCACCCCCAAAGCGATTTGTCCCCAAAACGATTCGCCCCCAAAGTGACTTGCCCGCAAAACAATTTGTCCCCCAAAGCAATTTGTCCCCGAAATTATTCCCCCCCAAAGCGGTGGTCGGAGGGGTGAGGGCTGCCCGGCGCTGCCGGGAGGGAGAGGCGCTGCCTGGCCGGGAGGGAGGCATGGGGGAGGGCGAGAGCGGGCTGAGCGGGATGCAAATGCACCCGTCGGCGTGCTGACATGCCGACGCCACCTCCACCGGTCGCCCCGCGGCACAAGGCGGTCCCGGCCTCCCCTGTGGGTACACCCTCTCCTCTCGCAGCCGCACGCTCTGCCTGTGGGACAACGGGGGACTCTGTGGTCTGCGCGGCTCAGAGGGGTTCCTTCCCATTTGTGATGGGAACGGCGATGGGAGGGAGGGCAGCATCTGTGACAACAANGGAACGGCGATGGGAGGGAGGGCGGCATCTGTGACAACAAGCTACAGCTGGACCGAGCAGGGGTAAGCACCGTGGGACAGGGCAGAAATGAGGTAAAGGCCACCCTCCAGGCGCCTGCCACCGCTCTTGTCGGTGGTCCTTCTGCCTGAGAGAGGGCCATGTCGGAAACACGCCGGTGCGGAGACCATCCTGGCTCCGCTGCTGTCACAGTTGAACACCCGCTGTCCTTCACTGCTCCAAACTTCAGCGCCAATGAGGCTAAGGATGGTTCTTAAGCAAAGGCGGCTTTTAAACGCACACAGGTTTGCTTCAGAGGTATCAAAGACACCAAAAGAGCGGCTCCCGCAGCGGCGCCGAGTGCCTTTGGGACGGTCCTGCCCAGCACAGCCCCATTCCCCAGCCTAGATCCATCCACGCTGCCCTGTCAGAGAACAGCTTACGAACACGAGGAAGAGTTTCCAGCCAAATTTTAGCAAAGCTATTTTCTCAGAAGCAACGCAATAACCAAAGAGCTCGCCTGGCAGAGACAAGGCTGAAAGGTTCTCCATTCGCTTTTGTAATACGAAAGTCCTGCTCCTCCTCTGCCTGGCGATTCAAGTACTCGTTTACACTAGGGGGAAGTGAGTGCAAAGTACAAAAGTAAGTAAAGTAAAGTAAAAAAGTACGTAAATGCATCTGAAACAACAATAAGTCATGCCCACCCCACGCGCTTTAAAATGCTCATCACACTATTGGCTATAACTTGTGTAATTCATGAAACAAACTTTTTTTTACATGCAATGCTTTGACTTTTTTAATTTCAGCTGATATTTATGAAAAAAAAAAAAATTAATTTGGAGACCTAGATTAAAGTTTCATGCTCATTCTTTGCCAAGCTGCCTTCAATAAGAGATGGAAGTCATGTAGTCTTATCAGGCTGCACCTCTGATATGATAATGATATCTGTACCGCCCAGAAAGTAGGTCACAGAAATACTTCATAGCAGTTTTTGTAACCTACTCAGGGACTACAAGGCCAGCTATTTTAAAGATAATTCTGAATTTCGTTAATAAGATTTTATTGGATTCAGATAATTGATCCGATTATTGAAACCTGGGGAAAGTGCTATTGACCTGAATATATACATCAGTAATTCTTTTTTTTTTTTCAAATGAATTTAGGTCATTACAAACTTACTGCCTCTGCTTAATGTCGGGCAAGGTGCTCACTGCAGACCTGACAAACAGATGCAGGTCCCGTACTTGTGCCCTTCCGTGGTCCCGTCCTGCGTCTCCACGCACTTCCCAGACCACACGGGCAGCTCCTTCCTCCCGCTCTCACGATGGGCCGGGGCACCTGAAGCCTGAGTTAAGCATATTGGGACTGGTTTCTTATGACAATGAGAATCATGTATTTTTCATTCTTTAAATCTTTTTTCTTTTTTTCTTTTTTTTCCTCGGTAGGCAGCATCAGCGAATGTCCAAACCTCTGCAGTTGCCTGTCATCTTGTTGCTGGTAGAATCGTAGAATCATTGAATTGCTGAGGTTGGAAGGGACCTTTAAGATCATCAAGTCCAACCATTAACCTACCCTGACAAAACCACTTCTAAAGCACGTTCCCAAGTACCACATCTACCCTTTTTTTAAACACCTCCAGGGATGGCAAATCCACCCTCTCCCTGGGCAGCCTCTTCCAATGTTTAAAAACTCTTTCAGTGAAAAAATGTTTCCTAATATCCAACCTAAACCTCCCCTGACATAACTTGAACCCATTTCCTCTCGTCCTATCAACTCCAACTATTTCTGACCATTCAATGCCAGACAACTCCAATTGATATTCCACCCTACTCTCTGCTTACTTTCCTTACCAACATCTATAGGACTTTTTCCATAACCTTTGAAATATGTGTTTCCGCAGAAACTAGCCCAACCACGTCTCCCACACTTCTCCTCTTGGAGAAGTCATGTCTAATTACGTCTCCTCGTGGTCCCTCTTGTTTGTTACCTGCCTCGCTGCCCAGTCTACTGCAGCGTGGGTAAGAGGAGACATTGACTCCACCACATGGGTCCTTTTGCAGAGCCAGCAAACCCCCTGGCAGGGTGATGGGAGGTGGTTCAGAGCAGATGGCCCATGGTGAATCCCTCCTGCCCCGGGCTGGTGGAAGAGCTCTGGCTGACCTCCCTTTGCCCGCTGCTCGATGCTCTGTGGACTCGCGCACACACACAGAAAAAGGCTTTACCTGGGAAGGAAAAAAATGACATTTCTCCACTTCTTGCAGTTTACCAAGTCTCAGTTCAGGGCAGCCGGGCTGTCCTGATTGTCTGGGTACGCCCCGCTGGCTGGGCCGGTGCTCACCCTATTTCCTCGCTTTAATGCGATGCACTTGATTAGATCTCACACACCAGATACAGCAGTGATGGGCATGATGGAAATACGCACGGAGACAGAAAGCTGGAACAGCCTCATTCCCACCGGTCATATATAATGTTACTGAAATCATTTGTACAGCCGTGTAGTGGACCTTCCTCTATCATCCCGGATCAGTTCCTGATGACTGACCTTCCACAGAAGCGCCGTGTTGCATTCAGGAGGACTTAGAAAAAAAAGACACAATTTTATTTTTTTTTTTTTTTTACACTCCTCAGCTTTACAGCTCTCAAAACAAAACTTTTCCCTGACTTCAATAACCTCACTTTTAATTTGACTATGCAGAATATTTTTTCTTTTTACTCGGATTTCACTATATACAAGTATGTTTTTCTTTCTTTTGTACAAACTCCAAGCCCCACTCTTGCTACTTTAAGCATTATTTCTTCAGATAGTTTCTGTCCTGAAGCAAAAGACTCTTTCTGAATACTACAACTGCACCCTGTTAGCAGCTCCAAGCTGGTGGCAGTGTTACCCCTCCTTCTTCAACCAACCTCTCTGAATTACTTGAAACTCCAAAACAGTAGGAAGGTTTTGTCTATGTGGGTATGAACACAAAGCTGTAAAGTATTAAGTAATTACCAATTTCCAGATAAAGGCAACTATCAAGTCTTATATTGCAAACCATTGGGTGACACTCTCTAAAGCATGGTCCTCAACAGTCTCCCAGACTGGTCAGGACCTTCTCTCTCAGCTGCATGTGGTGGTGGTGGAGGAAATCTCCACGCAGGACTCAGGTACCTGAGCAGGAGATGACAAGTCCCATCCATGCCAGAGACCAGCTGGTGACCACCAGCTGCTGAACTGAAGCCATCCTGACCTTGCAGCCTTGAAGGTCCACCAGAGCTTCACTCTAGTCCTTGGTAACCAACCTATTAGTCTGTGCTTTTCCATGATTCTTTTTTCCTTTGTTGCTGCTTTTTATTTCCCTTTGCGTTGTTGTGGAATTACATGCTCTAATTACGTAAATAAACAGCCAGAAACCAAACCAAACCTCTGGGAGTCCTTAGGGGTTTCCCTTCCCTGCAGACACGCTGTCCATTTTCAGGTTCCCGCTATCTTTGCTTGTCTCCTTTTTTTCCTTCTCGCGCTGCCTAGAGGGGAGAATTTGTCGCTAAGCGAGAGCAAGTCTCTCAAACTTCTAAGAAAATCATAAACAGGCTGCAGTCCCCTATGAAAGCGAAGAAAACAAATGTGTGAAAGGCAAAATCAACTATCTTTAATTTATTTATCATTGAAAAGCTAATTGCGTCCCTTCTTAGAAGCATCAAAAAAAGCCTCAAAGTGTTGCAAAACGCACGAGCGTTTAGGCCGTCCCCCGGGATTATTCCAGCCGGCTCCTGCTGCCCTCCGCCTGATGCCGAAGGAGACGGCTCAACCCTACAGGCTTCATCCCCCCCAGAAGTCCCCAGCTGGGATGCAGCTCCCCATCCCACTTAGGTCAGGGAGTGGCAGAGGCTGTGCTCCTCGCTAAGGTCCCATAAAATATAGTTATTATACTTTTTTTCCCCCCCGAGACACTGTTAGGTTAGATGCGAGAAAAGTCTTCAACGTCACGAGGAGGTTTGAGATTTTCCCAAACCCCCTTAAGGAATTCAGTTTGCCCTCGGAGGAGTCCTATAGCATTCAACAGGTGCAGCTCCTGAAAGTACCTACATCAGAATGGAGTCAATTCTGGGAGATGTTCCTTAAAATAAGAAGTGAACAGAACTGACAATGTTACCTGGGATTTTTATGAAAAAACAAATTTCTGCAGTAAGGTAAAACCCTCGATTAAATTTTACAGTCTGGTGTAAAAAGCGCTGTATAAAGGTCGCTATTTTCTATTAACAATCAGGTTTTTCTTTAAGGCTCTCGGATAGCTCGGCAGGCTTTCTCTCAGGCCTGATTTAAGACAGCCGGAGCTGAGACCGAGCCAGCGGGGCGAATTTTCCTGAAAGTCAAGTGAAACATCAGGTCAGAAGAAGAGCTTTGGCACAGCAAGGATGATAACTTTCCTTTTCACAGAACTTCTGGTTTTCTTTGGTAGTGTAAAAATGTTAAATATACGCTGTACCAAAACAATATCTAAAAAATTAGCACAGAAATTTATTTTTTTCTGTTTTATCTTATATTATTCTGTTGTAGGCTCACAAGAAAGATATCTATAAATCTCTAAATTTGAAACTTGTGTTTTTACTTTCTTTTTGTTGAACCTTTCCAGTGAAATAATTGCAAGTGTAGTTAGTTTGTGTATAATCAATACCCTCCTGCCAGGTTAATGGGACACGTGATGACATAAAACCAGTCCCTCTCCAAAACATATTAGTGACACTCTCTATTCATCATTTCTGAAGGTGGGGTGTTATTTCTGCAAACCAAAAATAAGCAAGGAGTATGTTCTTTGTATGCACAATCACAAAGTGATCATTTGAGAGAGCTATAGATTATCTGTGTATAACACAACCTTTCATCACAGGTTGATGTTGGATGGGCGGCAACATTCTATATAAACTGTAAATGGTACATAACTCAGCTGCACGCTGAGATGTGTTGTTGAGTTTGCAGATTAACAAAGTAATGAGTATGAGGAAAATACCCCTTTTTCACAAGGTGGAAGCCATCGTCTTTTCACAGACTGGATAAATAAGCCATTCCCAATCTAAAAAGCACAATTTCATTAAATTCTCAGAGCACAAAATCCAAGATGTCACTAAAAACAATCTGCAATATTGAGATGTCTTAAGTTGTCCTCTCTTAAAAATATTTTTTTTCTGTTTTACAAAAAAGGTTTCTTCTACTTCAATAAAACCCGACTTTAATTCATCCATTTAAGAAAGAGCAAACCAAATATTATTTCTGCCAAATGGAACCGAGATACACATTGCCATACACCCTAAACTTGCAAACTTGAATGAATCGTAAAGCAAAAGTAAGCTAAAGTCAGTGTGAAAAGGAAAAGGTAAGAAAGAAAACAACACCTAAATTAAAGAACTCTTTCTCTCCAGCAGTTTGGTCAGCAGCGCTGACTGTCATCAGGGGATAAATCAATTTGCTGCAGCTGTGGACAGCTATTTAAGTGTGAGCCCTGAATAGCTTAATTGGGGAAGTGTGTTAAAAGTTGAAGGCGCAGAGTCACGCTAAGTTCAGGGCATAGGTGCAGGCGTGTGCGCACGCGTGAGCACGGGGACACTTATATGTGGTCCTTAAGAAAGTCTCTTGCCCGGAGTTCCTGGAGGCTGCAGTCACGATACGCTTGTCTCGGTTCATCAGTGGAGCTCCCAATTATTGCTGTTACACGATTTGCAGAATTTTCTCAACGGGAAGAAAAAAATGGTGATGCGGAGGGGATTATGGAACTGATTTAAAAGTTAAATTTTGACTTTTAAACAGAGCTGCGCCTCTTTTCTCCTTTCAGGATGGCGGCGGAGGAGACAAAAGGGCTGGTGGTAGGGGGGCACATCCCGATCCAGCACCAATTTCCAAAAGCCTTGGGAAAGATTCAAGAGACATCACAAAGGGACGATGCAACCCTGGGAAACACCTTCCTCAGTCCCAGCAGCTCACGGAGAATGAGATTACACATCCCTTAGCTTTACCTCATCTCATGCAAACATTGCTACCCAAATCTCTAGTCGCTCGTTTTTTAAACCCGTGACCCTCCAAACTTCTTGAACTCTCGTGGCAACGAGTCCTACAACCCATCTGCAAAACATCCGTCTCTTGTCATCAGCCTGAGACCCGGTCCCTGCCACGTCCTTTGGCCGTTGCTCTATTATTGCATCAGCAGAAAGAGGGGGGAAAAAAAAAAAGGTATCCTCAACAATTTCCCGAGCGCTATTCATTATTTGATACCTCTTTACCATCTTTCATTCTTGTTAGCCACAAAATTCATCTTCCAGTCTTGACAGGCTCTCGTCGTGCACAAATCTAGCCCTCCGCCTAATCATTTCCATCAACTGTGTGCGAACTTTTTATATTTCAGCTGTACCTTTTTGGAAATGGAAATGGACACCGCGTTCGAGGCAAAGGCGCGTCACCCCTTTATGTGACCATATTCAAACACCTCGGTACTATTTTCTCTCCTGCATTTGCATACATCCTGCGCTGTGGTTTGCTTTTTATCACAGTGTGAACGAAGGGAGGGCAATGTGGTGCCGATGGGTTGGACTCGGTAGAGCGAAGTCATCTGGTTATCGCTGTTGCCACCAACCACCTTCCTTCAGGACCGAGGGTGGGTCACCCCTTTTCTCCATACCGGAGTTTTGCCCCCAAAGGTGACATGAAGATTAAGTCTTGTTAGTAATGTACTCTGGACCCCTCTCATATTGCGCACCGCAGGACACACTTATCACACCTCCTAAGCAAAGTTCCTCTATGCAACATCAGCGCTTACCTTGATGTCCTCGAGGGATCCAACCAGGTAAGGACGGCCAGCAAACGCTGCCTTATTTCTCGATTCAAGCTCTCAGACCTTCCGCTCACGCGACTCCGGCATCCCAATGAACGAGCTGTATTGGGCACTGTGAGAAACCGTTTACTCTGCTCAAAAATGTTAACTATAGAATCATAGAATAGTTTAGGTTGGAAAGGACCTTGAAGATCATTGAGTTCCAACCCCCCTGCCATAGGCAGGGACACCTCCCACCAGCCCAGGCTGCCCAAGGCCACGTCCAGCCTGGCCTTGAACACCTCCAGGGATGGGGCCTCAACAACCTCTCTGGGCAACCTGGGACAGTGCCTCACCACCCTCACAGTGAAAAACTTCTTCCTAATGTTCAATCTAAACCTGCCCTCTTCCAGTTTGAAGCCATTCCCCCTCGTCCTATCACTCCATGCCCCAGTAAAAAGTCCTTCCCCAGCTCTCCTGGAACCCCTTTAGGTACTGGAAGGCCGCAATAAGATCTCCCCGGAGCCTTCTCTTCTCCAGGCTGAACAGCCCCAACTCTTTCAGCCTCTCCTCATAGGAGAGGTGCTCCAGCCCTCGGATCATGCTCGTGGCCCTCCTCTGGACACCCTCCAGCAGGTCCATGTCCTTCTTCTGTTGGGGACTCCAGAGCTGGATGCAGTACTCCAGGTGGGAGCATAAATAATACTCACTCTGCTTGTTGGGAGACCATGGTTGCTCTGTCTAAATCCATTTGCTTTCAAATGTTTAATAAAGGGACTTCAAAAGCTGTTTCTTCACCCATGAATGGAAGTGACAAAACGGTATTATTTTTCCAAATATTGGAACCTCAATAATATATCACACTAATCTCTGAGCCACAAAGGTATTTTATAACTAAAGCACGGTGTTTTTTATGGGTCAGATGTTGTTGTCCTACTGTACCACAGCTTGTATCCTCCTGACACCACACATGTTTGTTCTCTACTTAATTTTTAATGTATGAATTTGTTTTTATATTAAAATTCAATAAAATTTTAATTATAAAACATAATATATCACACTGAAGTATATATATCTGCAGAGACACACATCTGTGGTTTTACAACAGATGCGTGTATCTCTGCAAATATTTAAGATGCAGATTTTACCACTAAAACGAGCACATATCCAGCTTGATTACAGCTGAAAATTTCAGGTAGGCCCAGGTTGAATGCACCTAAACGAGTCCCTGATCTCAGTGGAAGCAGAAAGTTGATAACTGGATACTGAATATCACCGGGGACCAGGGGGAAAAGTCAGAATTAGAGTCAGAAGAAGGCGAAAGAAATGGAGAATGTCTAACATCCTTAACTAGTTTTTCTACAACTCTGTTTTTATGGATGTGAATGCTTTTTAATTTGTTTGGGCGTTGCTCTTTGTCGCTAAGAGCATCTTTCATCCCGCTTTTTCTGAACTATAGGTCTACTTAGCGTTGACTGGCAAAGGAGACATTTTTCTGTAGGTATGTCATGTAAGGTATGCACAGCGTATTTTGTGCGAGTGGCTCTTGGGCAGTACTCTGAATTTGCAGAAATCCTCTATTTCCTTCTGATTTGTAAACCAGAACTTATTCTGCTGCCACTGAAATGAATGGGTGTACCAATCTGCCACGCCTGTTGTGCTCTATACATTATTTCCTACAAGGCTTTCACAGACGCAAGAGCAGAGTCTAACCTACAATTCAGAATAAACCTGGGAGGAGAGGGAGAGAATGAAAATAATAATGAACGATCAAAATTAAAGGCTGGTTTCGGTGCTTATTTAAAGTAGTCCAAAGGTTCTTTTGCAATGGTCATCTAGAAATAAATCAAAAGTATCTACAGTAATCAAAAGTATCTCCAGTAATCAAAAGTATCTCCAGTGAAAAAATAAGTGTGATGGGAGGAGAAGTGGGCCCTGTGGAGAGTAGTAATGCAGAATTTATTGAAGCAAAACCAGATCAAGTTGGCTTTTTCAGCTTAAACACCAGCATTCCCAGTTTTGCTGGTGCAATTTTGGAGGGGGTCTCCTGGTGCTGGTGGAGCGCTCTGGATTTGCCCTGGCATAAACAGGTGCTAAATTTGGTTCCTGACATTCAGGGAGGCAGCCCTGGGGTGTAGCGTGAGCCTCCACCATGGCCACGAGCCCCTCAACGCGCTCCCAATCACACCCAGGTCTGAGGGCCACAAAAAGCCATCATGGATTTGGGGCTGGGCCAGGGCGGAGGGGCCGTGGAAAGTTCCCTTCTCAGCTCCTTTATCTCTCTTATCTCGCAGCAAACTTTCAGTTTCTCAGCTTACACTTTCAAACGAGAATGTGGAATATTTAAATCCTCATCTGAATAATAAATAAAAACAAATCCCCATAAATTATCCAGAGAAGCCTACGACAGCCCACTACAACTCGCTTTGCAGTACCTTGTGCACATACGAACGCTTAAATTGGCATCTTATACTTTGTTGCGCTAAGCATTACCAGCGCTTTCTTTAAAGACATATAAAATTCAGTTCCTGAAATGTAGCGTATTTTCCTATTCATTGCCCACATCATAAGGTTGACCCACATAACTTTAAGCAAGAAGCTGAAATCTTAACCACACTCCACAGAGATTACACGAGATATTGTTTTAACTGTTTGCTGAACTCTTTCTATTATTATTTGTCCTTAAATAATCACGCTTCACCTGGGAGTATGAAATTCTAACAATGAGTTTTTAGCAACGAAACCACTTTTCGGGAGGGATGAGGGAGAAATCTGAGTCTGAGAGCAAGGTCTGCAGGTTGTCTACATGTTTAAAATATTAATCAGTTGGCAACCTTCCTCCTTTGGAACCAAAAAAAAAAAAAAAANAAAAAAAAAAAAAAAAGAAAAAAAAAGAAGAAAAAAAGACGTGTTACACGGAGCCAATAACCCTCACAACTTGAGAAACCGTAAGATGATCCTTTCCTCAGAAAAATCCATCACCAGTTTAACTCCTAAAACAGAGTTAGTTCTCAGGGTTGCTTTTTTTAAAACAAATGAAATAGCTGTTCTTTCTCTTAAAAGTAAGGAACGGCTGATGCTAATGATGAGTTTCTGTCATAATTGCAGCAAGCTGTCATCAACAAGAAATTGCAGCTAATACCCGGCGTTGGCAGAACTCTTGGGAAGTACAGCAAAAGAGTAAAATCTTCCACGTCAAACTTCTGCAGATGGTGCAGATTTATGCTATCTATTAGGCTCCAATATAACATGCTGTCTTTCACCTTTTTTTTTTTATTAAAAAAAAACAAAACTATTATTAATAATCTCCTTGGCATTTACCGCTCTGTGATTTGCTTTGTAAACTGATGACGCTAACTGAAGTTTTTAGCACCATAAATAAACTAAAACCTTTGTGCTTCGAGAACGTCAATGCTATTCGTGAGGAGCTTTCCCTTTCCTCTTGCCTTTTGCTTCTTTCAGAGAAAGCCTAAACACGCCATCTTCTTAGACTTTCAAATATGACACACAGATCTATTTTTAAGCATCTATTTTCAGCTACAGAAATAAACTCCTTATTCGTGTCTTTTTTTTTTTTTAAATATTATGGGAAAAGTGCCTGATATTACGTTCCCTTCATTCTCAGCACTCCCAGCCGACTTGTTTTCTGCTCATACTGGAGACACTGGGAACTGTGAATGTGCGATGAGAGCACGTCAAGCCCAAAGTTCAGTCTCCCTCTGCTTTCATGGACTAGAGATAACAAATTGGGTTTTGGCACAATACTTATAAATTTGAGAATCACTGAGTTATAGGTGCCGCTGTTTTATAAAACATCATTTTCTTATTTCTTTGGCCGATAAGAATGAAAACAGGACGCTCAAAACCCTTTGTAATTCAGTCTAGCAGCCATGAAAATACAAATATTTCCATAATCCGAGTATGAATTAAAAGTCAAATTACTTTATGGATTTATTTATATTTGTACACGAGGGACTTCATCAAAACAGACCTCAAGAGCTGAAAAACAATTTTTTTCTTAACCACAGCTTTTCTCTTTCAGCGTTAAGTTAACAGGTTCAACTTTGTGATATTGTAAAGCCAAAAGGGGGAAAGGAACTGTACTCTGTGAATTTAATGAACGCGCCACTCGTGGTACAAGGCATCGAGACGCATGTGAAAGAAGCGTGAACATGTTACAACACGGCTTTAGTGAAAATGCTCTTCTCGGAGTCGCCTGGACAAGCGTGTAGGTGAGATTTGCATGTGGCTATGCCACACATCCCAGTACAACCCAGCGGTGATGCACCTAAAAGAGCTTGGTCCCAGTGCCACAGGGTCAGAGCAGTCCACATGTGTTCCCCTTCTCCACTGCACAATGACAGTCCAATTTTAATCATGGCTTTGCGGTGAGTTTGCTTCTTTTATTCCCCCCCCCCCCCCCC
>VUYV01000063.1:1696870-1732268 GCA_008711295.1 Anarhynchus alexandrinus | reverse complement strand
AAAAAAAAAAAAAAAAAAGTGACCTTTTTTTGCAGTCTGCAAAGTACTGCCACTAAACAGGCAATAAGTGAATCTAATAGACACCCCAACCCACGCCAAGTCCCATAAAATCAGGGTGTGAAGCATAAGGGAGAGAGGGATTCATATTAATAATTCATTCCAAGCAACCCCCTGGAGCAGTTTTACTATGATATGCTATGCAGAATGCTTCAACACACTAATTAATATTTTCAAAGTGTTCCACGAGCCCCTTTTAAAAGCACTTTTGCCATTCATTGAGCATTCTGCATTTTATAAGGGCAAGATCAGTTCTGCCCCCCAAACCAACTGATGAACTGCCCTCTTCAACTGAGACTCGCGGAGCAGAAGAGAGTCGCAAACACCAACGTACGCACCGAACGTTCCGCATTCGCCAGATTAATAGCCTGTGCGTTTTTGCTCCTCAAATCCAAAATTAACTGGAATAAATTATGCTCCCTTTGCAATACATGTAACCGAAAACGCAGGTGACCTCAAGAGAGATCTCGTAATTGCAGTGAAGAGTCCCTGCCGCATTCCTCTTTCTAGCTAATGCGGAAAGAAAAGCGCTGTAAATAACTTGGTATTGATACAACACTAACTTCTTCTTATGCACATATCTATTGTTTTGTGCAATAAGTTAGAACATATCTACTACGTATTTAGAAAACAGCCCTATTTCTTACTCCTATTAACAAGAAAATATAGTAAGGTTTTATTCGGTGGTGCAAAAAAAGTGGTTTTATGGGTAATGGACTTAACCCAGTATTTACACATCAGTAGAAAAAAAACCAAACATCTGTAGTAATACCTCAGCGTAGGTCTCTCCATCATATTTCTATTAAATGCACTATAACAAGTAAAAACATAAAAAAAGCCAGGGATGACGCGTGACCTGCTCATGCTCCAAAATCACAACAAAAGAATTTCTTCCGTAAAAACGAGGCAGAACATACCATGTGAGTGAACTCTGCCCAAATGATTGTTTCCTGGTTTGTACAAATAATCTCTTGTCTAATTAAGCACTGAAGAATTCAACGAGCGAATTATTTTTAACCTCTGGTGTGCCAGGCAATGTTTTGTAAAGGTTGGAGGAGCTTCTAATAAAATAACCCAGGACTAAGTTTCAGCACAAATTAATTGGTTTTAGATGGAAAAGACAGAGAATTAAGTTTCCTATGATACCTAGGAGTGCAGGCCAAATACGCCCAAATCTCCCACACCCATCTAAAATACAGGTCCTCCTTGTCCTTTGAAGATCCAGTTTTTGCAGGCTATCAGCACAGGGGCTCACTGTATTTCATTTTGGGGCTATTGTCAGGATTTGACCCAAAAAAGGTGCTGTCAGCCAGCCGCTAATACAGATTGCACGTTAAGCTATCTTGACATTTATGAACAAGCAAAAAAAAATAAGATCATCCGCCATGTAGATGGATTAGCTGCTGCTCAACGGGCTCCGCAGACGTGCGGCAATAAGCAGTGGAGGGACTGTGTTTCTCCACACAAATCTACAGTAGTTCTGCCAACGCAAATATTAATAATCAAGATAATCGTGTTGATTTTGGACACTCCCTTGAGAATGCCCTCTAACCCCAGCTTGGCAATTTTCAAAAGATGTAATCTAGCACAGCTCTGAAACCTCTCTCTCCCCAACCGCTCTCAAAAGTGCCCCCGTGGGTGCTGGGCGATGGTAAGAACGGGACCCCGCAGCCCACAAACACCCAAAAAAGCAGCAGAAATAGTCGACGAGAAGCCAAGGGCAGGTAGAGACTGGGAACCATTGCTCCCAACTCCTGCCCTGACCCAAACCACCCCCGCTTCCCATCCCCAGCCCTGCTCCCCCCAATATACCAGACACCCCGACAACAGGGGAGGATGCCTTCTGCCTGCAGACATCCCAATCCAGCACCAGCTCCTCTCCTAAAGTGCTGGAACCTTTAGAATGTGCATTATGTGGGTACCTTTAGGAGGTGCATTGCATTGGACCTTTAGGATGTGCGTTATGCTGCACCTTTAGGAGGTACGTTATGTTGGTACCTTTAGGATATGCACTACATCAGTACCTTTAGGAGGTACATTACGTTGGTACCTTTAGGATGCGCGTTACGTTGGGACAGTTAAGATGTGGACTATGTTGGCACCTTTAGGATGTGCATTATACTGTGCCTTTAGGAGGTACATTACGTTGGTACCTTTAGGATGTGCGCTATGTTGGCACCTTTAGGACGTGTGTTACGCTGGCACCTGGGCAGCATCCCCACAAAGGGCTGGATTTGGTGATTCGATCAAAAATTTGTCCTTTTTACAACACGTGTTGTGGCTGCCCTTGATTTTGCGATGCAGTGACCCGTTGCTACTTCGTTTTTAATAAGGGGTTGCGCACAGTTTTGCAAGATTAAATGCGACTCCGGCAGCATGGGCTGGTTGACACGAGGACGGCTGACACAGGAGCTATGCTGAAGGCCCTTGGAGCTTCATCCCTGGTTGAGCTGCTGCCCTGCCCGGTGATGCTATGGCCCTTTTTTTTTTGCATCAGTGAAATGACGATGTGAAACCCTCTTCCCTTGAAAAATGGGTTGCCATACGCTGTCCTAGCAGGAGCGGTGGCATGAAGTGCTGGTGGTCAAGACCTGATGGAGAAGTCTGAAGCTCTGCATCCAGCAGATAGACGATACCTTCAGGTGAAGAAGGGAACAAAGGAGCAAGGTCTTGTTTTTCCCTGCCAGGAAAACATATCAGGTCAGCGACCTGTACACAAAGCCGGGGCAAGCTGCTGCCTGTGCAACCACCGTGTACCGCGAGGCTGCAGACCCCGAAAACCCTTCCAGACCCCTGACCGCAATACCCAAACCCACCTGGCAGGCGGGGAGAAAGGAGCAAGAAGCAAGAAATTGCTTCCACGGCTGTGCTGGTGTGCCGTGATTTGCTGACTTTTCCGACAGGCGCACGCATACCTCCCAGCCGGAGCCATACAGCCATCGGAATCACCGCGCGGAGAAGGGCAGGATCTGCCCCCGCCACCCCACCGCCGCCTCCCCCTCCCACACGCGCTTTAATACGGAGTAAATTTAGCGCTGCTAGAAGCTGCCAGGCTGATAGCAAATAATTCTTGTTTTTAAAAGGCACTTAAGAGCTAAAACTGTTCAAGAAAACAGCCCACGCTCCTGACTTTTGTACAGCTTCGGCTGCGCGGAATCAGCTACAAAACAAAAAATATGACCTTTTTCCCCCATAAATGTCCCAACACGAGGTTGCTCTTGGGCTGCAGTGTTTGCGGCCTTCTTGCCACGCAGAAGGGCTTTTTTTAACAGGGTTTGGGGTTTTTTTGTGGTGCATCTAAGATAGTATTTCCAGCTGCTCTCCGTTGCCCTTCAGCCACTCGAGGGACTGAGCGCTCTCCCTTCCCGCGGAACGGGGCGCACGGTGGGTGCCCTGATCATTGCCATGTCCAGACCGCGGTGGTGGTGGTGGTTGTGGTGGCACCTGGGGTGCAGCCCACAAGGTCATGGCGTGGGGTGGGCCGGGGACAAGCCAGGACATTGGGGTTTCGAGGTGGGGACTCCAAGTTGTGTGTGCGTGTCTGTGTCCTGTACAACCCCCCCCCCCAAAACTCCTTCTCCTTTGCTTTTGGCAGGGGAAAATATAGGTTTCGCATTAAATGCCGAGTGAGATGAAATTGTTTGAAAGCTTAAGAGTGCCATCGTGTGGATAAGGGACTGGGTGTCCCCACTGCGTGGGCCAGGGATGGAAGCGGGGTCGGGGTTGCCCCGGCAGCCCCACTCCATCCCCGGCCGGGGCTGGCACGCACCGTCCCCGAAAACCCCCAGGTGAGGGATTCAAACCCCAACGCGGCGATATTTCGCTTGTACTGAACACCACTCCTTGGTTTTCTCAGTATTCCTGCATGGAGCATCTCAGGGACGGTGGGATCTCGTATTGGGCAAAAATCTGAGCAAGTGCCAAACAGCAACGGGCAGAGCATGGGATAACCCTTCCGAAATGCCCAAGGGATTTGTGAGCACAAACTCTGGTGGCTTCCACGACAGCCTGTCAGCCCAGGAAACACCACAACGCTTCTCAAGCCCCTTCTTCCCCCACCAAACATACTTCTCTTTCATTTCCTAATGACTCGATTTTGGGGGTCCCACTGACTCACCCGCTCCGTATTTGCAATACTCTTCACTATTTTATTTTTTTTTTCAATCATCGTTATTTTTTATTATCATTGCACTTCATTACGGGTTTAACCTTTTCCCTTTTTTGTTTATAGAACACACTTTGTCCTGGCACAAATCACATGAAACTAAATAAACCATGTTACAGGGAAGCAAGAAGAAAATAAATGTCTTCATTCTGAAGCCATTTCCTTTGTGCTTTTGGACTCCAGGGCTGTTTGCGTCTCAGAGTTTCGTGTTTTACTTGATTTTAATCGCCAAATTAGAAAAAAAAAATAATATATAAACTGCTAATTGTGCCTGTGGTTTAGTAATAGGCAAAAGATTATATTTCTAATATTCAAAATCCGTAAGGTGTTAAATTCCTTACGTCTTTCAGTAAACAATGGAAACAACTGAGATTTCCTAAAGCGGGCTGCATTTTCACAAAAAAAAACCCAACAGGTAAGGATTTATTTTTGTTTCTTCAGATTTGAATGGTCATGGGCAAGCGAAGGCATTTTCCTTTTTGTTAAAGTGAGTGATGTTAATTAATGAAAATACTGTTAACGAGCTTTTTAAAGGTATGAGACCGATCCCTCTCTGAACTTGACGGCCTAATTCCTTGGCAGGGCAGTAGGTCTGCACCAAATATCTGGGGGTTTTCTCAGAGGGTTTTTAATCCAGGTCCATTGAAGTCAACGGAATGACTCACATTGCCTTGACGAGGGTGGCATCGAGCCCCCGGGGAACATCTTGCCCTTATATATATATTATTACACAATTCAGGCCCCAAATTTGACCCGCCTGCCTCGAAACAGTTATGCTCTGCTAAAGAGCAGCCTCCGGACCCCAAAGATTTGCTGCTTTTTTAAAGACCTTCTGTATTCAAACACTGCAGAGGGGTTGATACTCTTACCAAAAAAAACCCAAAGCCATACTCAGGAAAAAAAATAAAATAATAATAATAAAAAAAAAGCAGCATTTTTACCCAAAATGGTGAGGGGGGGTTTATGCTCCCGAGTGTGAAACAGCTCCGCGCCGCTCAGCTTCGTTCCCGGGGCAGCGGAGGCAGGCGGACCCGCGTATTACAATGACATGAAGCAAAAGAAAAAGTGAGAATATCAGGGTAGAAAACAGCATCTAATTTGTTTTAAATTCACAGAAGTCTTAATCTTTTGGGACGTATTTTTACTTTACATATTTGTTAATGCGAAATGCTCTCGTTGCCAAACACGCTTAATATGCAAGTGGAAACCCATTCTGCTTTCGCCTCCTTACTCTTCCTAAACCAAAAATAAATCTGCTTTTGCATTACGCAGATTTCCCTCGTACACCCATCCGTTAAAATGCCAGCCGGGAAAGTATAAGCACAAATGTCACCGGGAGGGTGGGATTTTCCTTTGTTGTAAAAAATGTCGCGTCAGAAAATTCCTGCTTTTCTAACCAGATACTGTTGTGGATTTGGGAGAAATAGTGCCGAGCTTTTAAGGCAGGGCACATTTATTTTGAGCGTTAAATCTCAGCAACTGAAAGTGGCTCTTATAAACTTCATTTTAAAAGCAGACTAGACGCAGGGCTATTACAGCCCTGAAATTGAATAATTCATATTATTTGCCATCATTTAGGAAAGCTGCTGAATGCGAGCGAATAAATATTTTGAAAAGTACTGAAATCTGTCCTTCAACGAGAGGGGAAAAGAGACCTGCCGGCAGCCAGGAAGAACAGCATCTCTGCGTCAGAGAGACGCAGCCTGCGGCGCGGCGGCAGGAGTAAAGGACCGCTTTCGGGATCACCCGCCCCGTTCTGCCAAATGAAAAGTCCAGTAGGAAATCCTCTCCGGAGGATCCTACGTGAGTCTCCCCCCCAGCCCTGGATCAGGCCTGAATCAAGCAGGGAAAAGCCCAAGCGAGGGAAAAGGCTTCCCCAGGAAAACCAGCAGCTTGCCCAAAATGTCCCGGTGACCCCTCCACCCCCAATAAAGCTTTAGCTGTGCAGACCAGTCCAAAGCACAAAGGTATTTAGGGTCTGGAACGAGCCCTCTCTAATAGGCATTACTTCTATTACTGCCTTTGTCATCAGTCATATGATGGTAATAAAATTTGTAACTGTTTCACTTACACGAGTGCTGCGATTTACCTCGTCTAATAGACAATGCAAATGCTAAAAGGCACATATACATCTTCATTATATAAGCTGGTGCCTGAGTCATTTTCCTCCAGAGACAGTTTTATTCATTTTTATACAATTTGCCTACTGTACAGTGCAGATGGTTTCTATTAAGTAAAATATCTGTTTGCTTCCAAATTTTTAGTTTTCATGATTAAATTACTTTAAAATGATGGTACATTGTATTATCCTCTTTCATGACTTAATTTAGTTGCAATAGCACAAGTATAAACTCTAAAACCCAGTTTCATCCACTCAGAAAATGGATATTTTGACCACATGCTGAGAATTTCTTAGGTCTGTTTTATACAAGCTGCAGCATTTTCCTGCAAGCCTTAACTATGAGATTTTTTTACTAAATATATGCCTTTACAAAGGGTTTACACAAAAGCGTTGGACAATGNACAAAAAAGCGTTGGAAAATGGGACGGGGGAGGAAAAAAAAAAAAAAAAGAAAGAAAAAAGCAGACTTATTTTTGGATTGTGGAAAACCCACCGCTGGTTATCCGGCGAGCGCGCGGTGGGAGGCAAGGCCACGGCCGAAGCGGCGCGGCGCGACATCCATAGCTGTGCTGCCATCGGGTGGAGGGCTGGGAAACCTGCACGCTCCCACCGCTGTGCGAGGCGGTCTGCGAGGACCACCACCACCTCCCAGCCTGGCCCCGCGACCACCGCTGTGCCCTCGCCAGCGAGGACATCTCCTCCTGCAGCAGGAGTCCAGAGGAGGCCCCGGAGATGATGCAAGGGCTGGAGCCCCTCTGCTGGGAGGACAGGCTGGGAGAGTTGGGGGGGTTCAGCCTGGAGAAGAGAAGGCTCCGGGGAGACCTCAGAGCCCCTTCCAGTGCCTAAAGGGGCTCCAGGAGAGCTGGGGAGGGACTCCGGATCAGGGAGGGGAGCCATAGGACGAGGGGGAACAGTTTTAAATTGAAAGAGGGGAGATTTAGATGAGATATTGGGAAGAAATGTTTCCCTGTGAGGGTGGTGAGCCCCTGGTGCAGGTTGCCCAGAGAAGCTGTGGCTGCCCCATCCCTGGAGGTGTTCAAGGCCAGGTTGGACGGGGCTTGGAGCAACCTGGGCTGGTGGGAGGTGTCCCTGCCCAGGGCAGGGGGGGTGGAACTCGATGATCTTCAAGGTCCCTTCCAAACTAAACCATTCTATGATTTTATGGTCTGCAATGGCAGTAACAGTTCCCTCCCAGGGACTCAAGGAGAGAAGCAAATCCTAAACAAGTGGCAAGCCCAAGGAAAGCAGATACAGTTCTGGTGGTTCATGCAAACAGTAGCATAAACCCTTTCTGTTCTCTTCCCAACCCAAAAAGAAAGTTTTTTGTATCTGCCAGAACGTACAAATCTTCTGGAGGAAGATAAGAGAAAGAAACATACATCTGTAACAAGTCTCCACAACATCAAGTAAAAATCCATTATCGGTCCAGATAATCTACTGGCAATGGCAACACATACCCATAAATCAGAAAAAGCAAAATATTGCTTTCATATCCATTTGAGATGTTCAGGGAAATAAGGATCTCATCTCTTCAGCTGACACAAAAATTATCTGTTACATCAAAATAGGCGGATTTTAAATGTCAGCTAAAGCAACAAGAACATCTGTTATGTTCAGCTCATCCACTGCCTTTGTCCTTGACAGCGGCCAGTGGAGAAAACCTTACAGCAACCAAGAGCAGCTTCTGCTGCAGTCAGAGAGGGGCATACAGCAGATATCTCACCTGAAAAGTTCTCTGAACACCCACCCCGCATCCCCAAACACCGTACCGAAGGAGGTAGGAGCACCCTGACACCAACAGCGGACCACAGGCTCAAAACACCAACAGCGACCAGGAGTACGACGTGCCGCAAGAGAGCAAAACTGGAAGTCAAACACTTCACCTATGTCTCCAAACTGGCAGGAAAAATGAGAGGTGAAAATGCGCAGATGAGTCTGGGAAGCGTAGTCACACACACGGAGAGGAACGGAAAGTAACCACAAACGCAGATCATGGTATGGGTTGTAGTCTTACCTCTGTCTCCTCTCTAAATTTAGAGCGTTGTTGAAGATGGGCAGCAGGACATTAACATTGTACAACATGATGGGGATCACTGAAACATAAGATTCCTGTTTTTCCATCTGCCATCTCTCAACAGGTTAAAGAAATTCCTCCTACAACGTATGAACAGTCTTCCATTTTATATTTTTTTCATGGAAAACAAAGAAAAACTCACAAACCTTGAATTTATCAAAACCATCTTGAATAGTCTTTCAAAAGCCACCCTTTTTGACAGTTGCACCAGCTGCTCCTAATCAGGCCAAACAATTTGTTCGCAGATACCCAGTGAGCCTCAGGAAGTAACCAGAGCAATGGCAGTTCAAATCCACAGGATGATTACAAGTGGTTGATAACACTGGGAAAAGTGGTTTCCAACTGAAACAATGCCACGAACAAATTGCAGGTAACCAGTTTAAGTAAAGCCAATGTTTTTTCAGAATTAAGTCCCACCATATGATAACCACAGAACAAAATAATTTCTGGCTACTACCACACAACCTCATTCTCCAGCTACACAGGGGTTTTGCAAGTAATATGCCTGAAATATGTGACTGTAGAGTCGCTATCAGAAGGATGATGTCACGGCTTCAACCAACGCTCAGTGTGAACCACATCGCTAAAGAGGAGTGGATTGTGCTGGGTTGATAAACAGCAAGAAGAACCCTTGACCTCAAATTCTGAAGACACCACTCCAAGATTTTAATTTTCGAGCTTCCCTGCTCTTAAGATGCATCTCCATTAGCGATTTAATGCACTCCCAGGACAGGACAGAACTGCAGTGTTTGCGAAGCTCTCTGGTCCCCAGAGTCAGCAGCAGTTTGAACTTTAAGTTCACTGGGAAGTTTTGAACATACTAAAAAAAATGGATCCTGCAGAATAAGTGGAACATACTGAGGTGCCACAGCAAAAGTACTAAAGGAAATTAAGTGTTGAAACAGCACTACAAAGCATAAACCAAAACAAAATCTTAATGTACAGAGCTCTCAGAGAAACATCTCATAGTTTCTTAGGGCAAGTGAAAGGGGAAGAAAGCAACATAGTTTTAAAAGTTACACTGATTTTCAGTTAACAAGCAAAATTATGGAATCAGGACAATGAAAAAAGCATAGAGGGTGCAAGAAGGTCATCCACAGGGTCTCAGCTCTTCCAGGAGCCCAACACCACCAGAGTCGCTGGGTAAAGAACACCACAGAAACAAGACCTGTCAGTACGTACGTTGACAGGCGGTTCATCTAGAAAGGAAATATTGTGTCTGTTCTGGAATCAACTTCCCTCTTGGATATAAGAGTACAGAATAAAACCCGACGGCAAAAAGGAACAATGCTGTCAAACCATCCAACCATGGGAAAAGCAGAATGCAGACATCCCCGTCGTTCTCCTTCCCCACACAGCGAGAGGACAGAGTCACTCGAAATGAGCCAAAATTGGGATGGAAGCAAGTTCTTACCCTGAGAGTGCGGTGGGCTTCCGAGCAGCTCTGAGTCCAGCAAGACCAGAAGACAGAAAGGCAGTATCCAATTGAGCTTTAAATGAATCAAAGTATGACCAAAGCAAAAACGCTCTCCTGCTCGGTTCAAAGGGCAGAGAACAAAATAATTGGCTAAGTGTCAGTGATATAAAGCACAGTCACACCAATAAAAACTCTTACCAACAGGAACACTTTAAACAAAGTTGCCTTCATGGTTGCTGTCATTTCACTGGGAGTGTTTTTAATGCACGATGATGACTCGTACTTCAATAGAACAGGAAAGAGGAGGAGTGTTGGGATTTAATACTCTTCATTTTTGACCACGTCTGAGTGAAGGTCCATCTTCTAATGAACAATGAGCGCTTGTCCCAAAAAACCTTTCATTGCACAGACTTCCTACGGTACTATCTCATGATGAAGATTTGGAGTAATAATGCATAAACTGGAATGTAAACAAAATATGTCAGAGGTGAGGAGAAAAACTGAAGAATACAGGAAAAAGGAAAACTATTCTCTTTGTGAAGGAAACAAGAAAAGCTTTCATAAAATTTTAGCAGAGTACACATTTTAAACCATATGAGCGCAGTAATGTCTAACACCTAGCACCAGTACAAATGGCAAGGCAGTGAATTAATCCTCAGTTCAGAAAAATCCTTAAACCGTAGTCTCAGCAGGACCATTCACATGCCTTTGGGATCGAGTTCCTAAAGGGAAATTAAGTCTTGATCTTCAAGTACTGGAGTATGAGTCAAGAAACATACTTTTCAGGCGCTGCTTCAACGCGAGCAAGTCGCTTACACAGTCTGTGCATCAATTAAGACCTTATAAAAGAGTTCCTCACTTCTGTGTCTGAAGATACAGCCTTGGAAGCGCTGAGATGTTCAGTAGGCTTTTAAGGCACCCGATAAACGGAGATAAATTTTTGGTTGAAACCACAATACAAATAACAGCTGCTCACAGATATTCGCAGATCGAGGTCAACAGACCGTTAGACCGGTGCTGCTCTCACATCCAGAGCAGTTCATACGCACCTTTGTCCACTGAAGTTAATGCAGATTTACCTCTCCTGTAATCAAACACGTGATTTCAGCTTTGGCCCGGTGGCCGGTCCGGCCAGCGTCTTTTCCATATCTTGCATGGCAGAAGTCCTTAAACCTGATGACGGACTGACAGTTCCAACAGTGAAGAACTTGCCCCGTCTGCTGAATCTCTCAGGTTCTAGTAAAACGAGCAGATCCATCCTGGCCGCGGGCCAGCTGAGAAGTAGAAAGATTTATGAAAACTCTCAAGAAAACGTTTCAAACAGCTGTAATAGAAAGGAAATCCATGCAACATCTGAATCGCAGAATTATTACCCTGCCACTCCATACTGTATTACCAGGGTCCCTCCAGCAACTACATTATTTAATAGACCATTTAATAGACTATTACGAATCCAGTTGTCTTCATTACAGCAAACAGGCAAATGCACGGATAATGGAGCTATTTTGTGAGTGGAACAACTGCTCAGAACAAAAGGTGAAACAACACACTGATAAACAGAGAAGTCTTGCAACTGGCAGAAGTAAGAATGCGTTATACGGGCTGAAAAATGGAAAATTTCAGGTATTAAACAGCTTAATTCTTACGCTATCGTAGCAAGCAAAAATAAATGAATCAAGAAATATGAACGGGAGGGGGGAGGCATGTGGTGCTAATTACCTGATATATATCACGTTTTAAAGTGCTTGCACAGATGTTGAACATTTTTTAGGATGAGTCAAGACACTGGCTGTTTCTTCAGGACAACCCCAACATCTGCAAGCAATCAAGATGGAGACAAGGTCCGGCGTTTCACATCGCTCTTACAGAACGCGGTGATTTAATATTTGTAGGGTCACGATTCAATTCCAAAACAGACCGGGTGTGGATGAGCCACGCGGTGTCGGATCCAAGGAGGTACCGAACACATGAAAGAGAACAGAGAGAAAAGCATGTTCAGGAACACGCAGGAGCGCTCAGCACGTTACGGCAGCAGTTCCTAAATCAGCCCTACCCGCCACCCCGCCGAAGCATCGCCGGCAGTGCCGCATTCAGTGGCTGGAGATTACCACGAAGACCCATGAGAACCAAAATCCCAGGGTAAGGCAGGCATCGGGGTAGGCGGAAAACTGTTTTCCATGATGCAAAATCTTCCAGATTTAAAAGTTAAGAAAAAAGTTAAAAAAAAAAAAAGTTAAAAGTTGAGAAAACGCATGCTAAAATACGAATTTACGAAAAAAAAAAAAGCTTCCTCCTTCACAGTTTCCCACAGAGCTCAACTTAAATAATGACTTAACAAATGACCCCAAGTTAGGAGCAGCTGTCCCAGAGCCTGAGCCTCAGAGTGGCGAGACATTCCCTGCCTCCTCCGTGGGATAACACAGGAAAGTAGATTTCTCCGCTTTTTCGGGACACTACTTCTCTTCCCGTTCGCTTCCTTGGGTGGACAGGTCAGAGCCGTGACGGTCGTTCATCGTCGTCTTGGTGCTGACGTGGTTGTGCATCCCTCACTGAAACTCAGATCCTGGGTATCGGCAATGGTACTTCTTGACACAGCTTTTAACTGATCAGTAACCAAACATTACAGTAATTTGCCCACATTTTTTTTTTTCAGTTTCAGTACTCCATAAAGCAAAACAAAAAAAAAAGTTCACCTAAATATTTTCTACATTTTAATGAAAGTTCACCTAAGTATTTTCTACATTTTAATGAAGCAAAATTCAGGGAACTTATAAAAGGTACGTGTTCCTACCACAAATAATATAACTTTTTTTTTTTTTTTCCAGATCTAAAACATTCACACTCTTTAACTCTCAAGCTTTTCCAAGTGCAGGCGTGACTGCCGGGTCTAACGAGGATCTCTCCCTCGGGGTTTACACTGAGGTTCATGGTGGGTGCAGACCCGTGCCCAGATGTCCTGGGGCTGCTGCCAGGGGGGGATCCCACGCTTGGGGGGGACAAAGCAGGATTCTTTTGTTCTTTTTCTTTTTCTAAATGCTATTTCAAAAATTGTTTCAAAAGGTTATGTACTGCTAGAATAAAATTAGCCACTAGTCTTGCTTTTCCACTCTCCGTGGTGTAAATTAAAGCTGCTCTGCCACTGTTTCCTTCAGAAAGACTACTGGTAGTAGTAACACACCATTTACAGCCTCGAACCTGAAATAAACAATTTGGACATTTTGATTCCCCGCACACTTTGGCTTGAAAGGCAAGTAAAATAATAAGCATGTGGACCTGCAGCTCTGCCCATCTGCAAACAATTTTAAAGACAATTAACCTTTCAGTTAGAAGACTAAAATACAGCGCTGTGTTAGAGCAATCTCTTGTGCCCGCGCTTGGGACGTACCGCATCCAGGAGCTCTCACTTCTGCAGAGAACTTCGAGAAAAAGCAAGTCCGCTATTGCAGAGCTCCTGCGGTAGCTTGAAACAAACAGGAATCCGCTATTATTCGCATTAAATATGTTAATATAAATCTGAACAGAAAATTGGATCACTAGGAAAAATACATTCGTATATGAAAATTTTACCAGAGCCATCATTAACACAGATCAGGATGTCTAATGTACAGTGTGTGCTCCAGTGGTCTTAAATACAAGAAAAAAGTATGTCTTGGTAAATTAGTTCTCTGGAGGCCAAAGTTGAGAATGGCATAAGAGCATATCTTCATTTTCAGCAAACATCAATTCTTTTTCATGGTAATATCATTAAACAACCCTGTCAGTGCAAAATTTCTCTGGGAGTGTTCCAGGACAAAAGTACTTTTTCCTCCGGGATTTTTATCATGCCAAGTAATCAATATTTTAGCGATGTTTCACCCATTTAAGCGCGAGCCGTGCCGCAGCAGGAGGGTGGTAACGTATTCATCCGTGGCAGAGTTCAAGGCGTGCGCAGGGTGGGTTATTGTCACCTGGTGGATCGCTGCGATGGGGACACAGGGTTTAGTTTCTACTTTGCCACTGGGAGTTAGCACAGGGCAGGGTGCCAAAACTGGATATATAATGCACGGGGATTTTTCTGTAGATCACGGAAAATTTCAGCTCCATCAACTTCCACTGGAGGACCGGAAAGGTGGAGAGGGACTTTTTCAGGGAGTGGAGCCTTAGGACGAGGGGGAATGGTTTTAAACTGGAAGAGGGGAGATTTAGATGAGATATTAGGAAGAAAGTCTTGACTGTGAGGGTGGTGAGACACTGGAACCAATTGCCCAGAGAAGCTGTGGCTGCCCCATCCCTGGAGGTGTTCAAGGCCAGGTTGGACGGGGCTTGGAGCAACCTGGGCTGGTGGGAGGTGTCCCTGCCCCGGGCAGGGGAGTGGAACTTGATCATCTTCAAGGTCCCTTCCAACTCTAACCAGTCTCTGGGCTTGGTGGCCGGTTCCTGCTGAGGACTGGTGGGTACCCCACAACCACATCCAGCGGAAAGATGGGAAATCAGGGCTCTGAGCCAGACCTCACCATCAGACCAGGAAGGTATGTTCCCAGCTGGATATTAAATAAGGAAGCAGACCTCTGTTTTGAATGAAAACAACATCCAGATTCTACTGCACCAACCAGATTAACTAAATTTTGCTTTTTCTAATTTTACAGAACATCAAAACAGACAAAAAAATGATCTAAGTTATCAACACAAAATTGTAACCTGCTTTGGAGCGGATGACAAAGCCCCAGAATTTCCTAGGAAAACCACGTCTTTCACCAAAACTGAACAACTCGGCAAGTGCTGACTTTGTGCCAGCGTTTGTACCGGTGTCGCGGGCGCAGGCGCTGCCTCGTGGAGGGAGAACAATGAGAGGAGAAAAGATGAGAGGGGAAAACGGAAGGTTTTCTTACTTCGTGGCTAAGATTCACCCTTCACCAGTCATGTGAGGCGAGGAGACTCGCAAAATAATTAATAAGAGACGGGCTTTGGGAAAAAAAAATAAAATAAAATTAAAAGATGTCACCACCTCCACGGAACTAAATGAACTTGCTTACCTCGTGGTGCCCAATAAATGCTAAAACTTTGGGCTTTATTTGTCCCAGTTGCAATCCACCGAGTGCTACCACGTTTCTTCAACATCTGGGACTCATCTTATCTCTCCTAATGCCTCACTGGTCTGCAGAGAAGGCGTGCTGAGGCGCAGATGTGCGGTGTCGTGCAGACTTAACGGCATGCAAAGGGAACGAATAAAAAGGTACGTGTTAACGACGAGGGGCGGGGGGCGAGCGCCGGCAGTTCAGAAGGTGGAGGATTTACGTGGAGAGCGCGGAGGCAGCCAGTGGAGGTGCAATCAAGAGCAGAGAGGCCTGAGATTCTCCCGCAGCTGCGGTTATCAGGCTGGGTCCTCCTGCAGGCTGGTGGGCTTCAGCGGGAAGAAGAGCAGCCCAAGTTCTCCCAGTCTTCTCCCTCCTCCCCGCCGGCAGCCGCACGCAGGGGAAGGCTGCGGATCAGGCGCGTGTTTATAAGACGTTTATCGTTGCGGCGCGCAAGGACACGCCAGTCAAATCCTCTTGCTGCTTAAAGAAGAGGCAGGCTGCTTCTAAAGTGGGTTGCTAATAGAAATTTGACTTTGTGGAAGACGTGCATCTTTAAACCGCGCCGCCGGAGGAAAGCGATTTCAACAAGTACATCTTTTATAATAAATACAAGGAGATTCACAACCAGAAAGGAAATGGTATTTAGGAATAAATTTGTGTTAGGATTTTATTACTAATTCATTACATTCTTAATCTGAAAAATCCTGAAGCAGCACAACTACTTTAGAATTATCATTAATAATTACATTGATACTGAATTCTTTTATGCAAATAGTACAGTAGACTTAGAGATAGGACTCTTTGTAAACCTCCTGAGTGTTTGCAGGAAGTTTAATTCATTTCATATCTCCTTCAGTTTGCAAATGAGGTGTGAAACAATTGTCTGTTTCTAGGAGGTGTCAGCATTCGAGTGCCACGCGCAGTCCGCACGCGGCTCGGCGAAGTTAATGGATTGGCGCGTGCGGTCGTCCAATATATCCAATGTCATGCAGTCATCGAGTGAGGTCATCCAGATACTATTGTTTATTACAATTTATTGAGCGCTGACAGCGCGCTTGGCACCGCATAGATGGCCTGTGTCACTCTGCAGCGCGCCCCGGCTCTGTGAGTCCCCATCGGCCGCGCCGGCAGAGAAGGGGACGCGCGGGATCCCCCGGGGGACGCGGGACCGGGCCGCGCCCGAGCACGACGACACCGGGACCCACCTGACAGCACTGGGAAACTCTCCGACCCGTCGTTAGGAACTCCTCCGCCTTCCCCAAGGAGGGAAGAGCTCCTCAGCACGTAAACATCGGGACGGCTGATTAATGAGATGCTGTAACCTCCCAGATACATTAATATTTTTATTTATTTTTTTTAAAGGAAGACACGCTGTTGCCAAATATTTCTGTGAAGGAAACAAAACAATTTTGCTGGAGAGATTTCATTTGAATATGTTGTGTCTGAGCCTCATCCTGGAGTATCTCAGCTTTCGTATCAGTCTCTGCTAATGAGTTTAGCTCCCTGGGTACTATGTGTCTGGTACATTTTTCAAGAACCGATCATTAGCAATGTTTTGTATATTTTATTTCCTTGTTTTCCCTGTATATAGAGTTGTCATTTTTAATTCATTGCCCACTGGAATTTTATGGGAGAAAACTTACATTCTCTTAAAAATAATATGAGCACGTTGGCCCAGATTTTAACAGATGCTTGCGATGCTGCAGGTGAAATTTTCCGATTCTAAAACAAGTACGTGAGAAAAACAAGGCGACATGGACCACGCTGAGACAGCACAACGCGTACAGAGATAAGACACATGCTCTTCCCATGGCACGAGGAATAGTGCACTGAGAGTTTAGGGGAAAAAAAAAAAAAAGTCCTAATTCTTCCATGTACATAATACGGCCATTGCCGTTTCTGAAGTGCATCGCTACTTCTGGCCTCTGGCTTGAGATTAGAGAATTTGAGCTCAGCAAATTGGGGATTTTGTTGGCACAAAAACCTGAAAAATGCAAGTTTAATCCTGATTTATGGGGAAGGGGGTAACATAATCTTCTTACTTTACGGCATTTAAAAGCACATAGCAGAATCAAGTGGTTTAGCCTAATTTAGCTGTTTTTCTATTAGATTTCTAAAACAAGACTAAATAAAATTAGCGTGTCCATGCACAGAGCTTCTTTTCATAATGGCTCGAGAACGATTCTGGCAAAGAAACTCTCATACTGTAATACAGCGCTCAGTGTTCACGCATTGGGGAATGGCTTCAAACTGGAAGAGGGGAGATTTAGATGAGATATTGGGAAGAAATTGTTCCCTGTGAGGGTGGTGAGCCCCTGGCACAGGTTGCCCAGAGAAGCTGTGGCTGCCCCATCCCGGGAGGTGTTCAAGGCCAGGTTGGACGGGGCTTGGAGCAACCTGGGCTGGTGGGAGGTGTCCCTGCCCAGGGCAGGGGGCTTGGAACGAGATCATCTTCAAGGCCCCTTCCAACCCAAACCATTCCATGATTCTTATTTTTTGAGTTTACTATGCCACTATGACATCACAAGACTGACGTTTTTCCATATTACCTCATATAGAAGTTGCTCTGCACTTAGCTGCAGCGTCCCCCAGGCTGCAGTTGAGTCCCTGAGGTGGGGTCACCCCGTGGTGCTCGAGGAGACGAGTCCTGCAGCTCTGCCGCCATAAACCTCCAGTTCACCATGGGCTGCACATCCTGGAAATGCAACCACAAGGCCCCGTTATCCCCTCTGTAAAATTCACCCCAGGCTTTCTAGCCTTTTTTCCCATACTTGAGGAGGAGGGACTTCTCCTACCCCAGATCTGCCCCTTTAAATCAGGGTTAAAACAAGACACTCACGATTCTCCAAAGCCTGGTGTGGCGGGAAGCTTTCCCCTCTCCTCTGCTTTCTTCACCCGTTTGCCCTGCAGATAAACACTGAGCACCACGAAAGCATGAAGCACTCCAACCCCAACTTCTTTCCACGGCATGAAAGGCCAGAGAGAAGTCCTGCTAACGAATCCCATGTCTATAGAGCTCCGAAGCTGGTGGGATTCCATCATATCTTCCTCCCCCTGAACTAAACCTCCTAACTGTGATCATAGAATCATAGAATGGTTTAGGTTGGAAAGGACTTTGAAGATCATCAAGTTCCAACCCCCCTGCCATAGGCAGGGACACCTCCCACTAGACCAGGTTGCCCAAGGCCACATCCAGCCAGGCCTTGAACACCCCCAGGGATGGGGTCTCAACAACCTCTCTGGGCAACCTGTTCCAGTGCCATACCACTGCGATGCTCAAAGTCTTCTCCCAGGGCAAACAGCTCTGTTTGTGGAGAGCAAAGATTCCTACCAGGTCTGTAAAAACGACCTTGGAGACATACTGACACGAGTGAGTTGCTCAGTGGCCACCATTGAAATTGAAAATCAGTCTAGAAACCATTTTCTCTTTCTCCACGGAGCAAGTGAGAGCGCAGCCTGGCCTGGGGTCATCAGTACCCAAAGCATTGCCATAGCGCAATGCCAATCCACTCTTATCACATCCCACCCAAACATCTCCCCAGCATAAAGAATCCATTTTTCGCATCTCTTAAAGCATCCCAAATTAAAAAAAAAGCAACCACAACCTCATGCAGAGCATTACCTGACTTTCTACTTGAAATCACACCTACGTTTGCTACGATGCTCACTGATCGTGAGGCCAAGTACTTAAAATATTGCGACAAAACAGACTGACAACTCCAGTGCCTCTCAAGGAACATACAGAGCAGAACAATATGGACATTTTGCTGAAAACCGTGCATATTAAATGACAGCATATTTATCTGCTTTTGTTCGTCCTTTGAAAACACGTTTTATTGTGACTAAAGAAGATGGATAGGCAGAATAAGTTATCAGGTAACTGAGCCCAGATATCAGAGGACAAGGAAATATTTGACATCTTAGTGGTAATTTTTAATCAGAAAACCCGCACAAAAAAAAAGAAATGAATACATAATAAAATGAGAAAAATGTACGACTTCAGCCTTACCCATAACGTTGTAAATGGATTTTGTCAGCTTGCAGTCTTACAAGGCTCGTTGACAGTAAATTAAATTTGGTCAGTTTATAAAGGTATTGCTTTCATGTTTCTCTCATAAGATCTCACATTCCTCCGAGGTTTGGAATCACCTTGCTTCTCCTAGCTTGTCTTCTGTCTTCTATTCTTCATTACACAACAGATGACCTATCAGATATTCTTCTTCTACTCCAACAGATTTCCTGTTGCCAACCTTCAATGAGAATAAAGCCTGCAACCCTTTTTATCTTCATTCCGCTGCTCTTTCCATCGGGTTTGGTTTTGTTTTTTTTTTTTTTCCTAAAGATCGTTTGCCAGCGTTGCTTTCTCAGTTTTACCCAGTGGAACAAGCAGTGTCTTCTGAACTGACAATTCTGACTTTTTGCTGCTTGTGATTTTTCTACAGCATGACAACTACTTGCGTGAAGACATGGTAAACCTTTTCAGATAAGGAACTCAAAAAAAGAACGGCCTTTCAAAGCACAGTAGTAGTTACTGCGGAACAAAACAAGTCTCCTATGTATTAATTTAATTCAGTGGTACCTTTTCCATGGCAAGAACAATTAGAGTCATGACTTCTTAACATATTAATTTTTGTTTTTAAGAAAAAGTGTATTATCGCATAAAACAAAAACCTTTTTTTTCCTAGCAACATAAAAGATCTTCCTAATCTTTGATATATTTTATTCGGTATGAAAAATATAAACAGAAATAAATAGGAAATGGATCACTGCCACTGTATTACACGTAAAGGCAGGTCTGGGGCAATACTTTTTAAAAAAATTATCCACTGTGTATACCTCATCTTCTGCTTTGCAAATTAATTATTGGTTTATGGGTAGTCATAGGAGGGTATGGATGGATGTAATGTTTGTTACTGGCTGGTATTTTTGGTAATCGAGCATAAAAGGGCCAACAAAGACCCAGCAGCACGTCCGAGCTCCCCGCCAGATGCAGGAATGGGTGAAGCCGCAGCAGTGAAATACATCCACCCCCGTGCACCGGCTTTTCTCTTGCAGCGCAGCTCCTCCTCACCACCCCGCGGGGCTTCCACACACCCAGGCTGAAACAGAGGGGCAACCAACGCTTCTGCACATAGCATGGCAGGACGCGTTCAGGTTTCATCCTCTTTTAGCAAAATCTCTGACATTTTCCCCTCTCTTCCTCCCTTTTGCTTTTAAATGGCAGTGAAACTACCTCTCTGCCCCATCAGGCCTCGCTGGTATAGAAGCAGGGCATAGTGTCTATTCTTCGAAAGAAGACTCTAAGAAGACACTTCTTCAACTGTCCCAAACTAAGAATTGAAAGAAAATCACTGGGTTTTGAAGGAAAGAAATGGGTCCTTGAGTACGTGCCTAGGAATTGCTTCTTTAAAGAGGTTGGTGTGACTAATCTGTGAGCAACAAGGCTGGACCAGAGCTGGGGCAGGGAGGAAACGTGCTCGAGCTGACGCCGTGGAGCTGTGCGTTGGGGTGAGACGAGACAGGCTGACAGACATACCTGAAATAAATGAGCGGTTCTCAAGTCCACAGAGGTCAGTCTGGATGGTCCGATCCAGTACCCGCTGTGCGGAGTGAGCTGTGCTGGAGCTGGGAGGTGGGTGATGTGGCTGAAGGCCAGGCTGGAGGGGACTGGGGCGATGCTGATGGAGCGAGGGATGCTGCCAGGAGAAGACTTCCTCAGGTTTGAGGGCCAAGAACTGTAAAAGAATGATTAGTGGGGATGATTTAGGGGGCCTACAGGAGAGGTGCAGGGGGCCTACAGGAGAGCTGGGGAAGGACTTTTTACTGGGGCATGTAGTGATAGGACGAGGGGGAATGGCTTCAAACTGGAAGAGGGCAGGTTTAGATTGAACATTAGGAAGAAGTTTTTCACTGTGAGGGTGGTGAGGCACTGGCACAGGTTGCCCAGAGAGGTTGTGGAGGCCCCATCCCTGGAGGTGTTCAAGGCCAGGCTGGACGTGGCCTTGGGCAACGTGATCTGGTGGGAGGTGTCCCTGCCTATGGCAGGGGGGTTGGAACTCGATGATCTTCAAGGTCCTTTCCAACCTAAACCATTCTGTGATTCTATGATTCTATGATAGAGACAGCGTTTGTTTTGCACGATCCTTAATACAGTTAATCGAAGTTCAAGGGGGAAAGCTGGATTCCTTTTTAGAGTGAAAGGCATTATGCGTGCCTTTATCTCCGCTCTTCAGAGGGAGCTTTCATCAATACTCCACCTGGGTGAAACGCTATTAAGACATACAGTACTGAGGACGGCAACTGCTGTAAATGCGGCTGAGGAGAGGAAGTCAATAGATCCTTACATACAGAAACAAAACTATTTTATCCCTCTTCCATAATGGATTGGGAGAACAGCTATCAGGTTATATTATCTTATTGTAAATGTGAACGGGGGCTAATAGCCTTCTCCAGTGCTAAATTAAAAGGAGGATTGAATCAATATATGCGAGAAGATGAATCAAGTGTCCATTTCCTTGAACTGATAGCAAAAATAATGTGATAATGCATGAGAAGCCCTACTCTAACATTGCTGGCATGTAACTGTAGAGTTTTCACTCAGCGCCAGCGAGAAAATGAGGCTCTTCTGAGTTGGGAAGTCAAAAATGAGACTTGATGTAAAACGCATTGCAAAAAGAAACGAGCACTGTGAATTCGGCTACTTACCAATAACTTCTGTTCAGCAGCAAATCTGTCAACTCATTTGTTTTTCTCTCCTGCTAGATTGGAAGCAGCGCCAAACAGATCCTTTAAAATCATTTATTATCATATCTGCTATTGTTCGTTCGCGCTGGCAGCATCTCCGCCGTAAGTGATGGTCCTGTAACAGTTCCAAATTGGCTTTAGGAGTTATTTTGCAAAACTAAAAGGCAGCAATCAGGAATACATCACCTGCTCTCTGCTGACTTTCCCAGGGCCAGGCAAGACAGTTTAAAGTAGAGACTTAAACTTAAGACGCGATATGACTCGATCGCACCTTACCTCCTCACGGAGCATCCTCTTAGTGCCGTCCGCACCACTCATCGCCTTAAATTTTGGAAAGAATTAAACCATAATTGCAAAACGGTGCTGTTGCAAACTGCCCTTATGTTTTGAGCAGTACTCATTAATCTCACGAGGTTTTCAACACAGCAGCAAGTTCCCCACTGAGGTAATGTGAAAAAGCTGTAAGCGAGATGGTCATTGACGTTATTAACGTATTGATTGGAGCGAAGAGCCTGGGTTCTGTTTCCAGCTCTGTCACAGACTTTCGATGTGACCTTGAGCTTTTCTCGCTTTCTTCATCCCGTTTCCCCAGCCGTACAATTGGGGCAATAATAATTCCTCACCCCTCACCTTTGTGCTGTGATGGGCAACGCAGATTATCTTTTGACAGTATGTTAAAGAGCCTTTCCTGAACCCTCTTTGGTGTGATATAATACAGGTATAACCTTTTCTTGAACTGAATGTTAGTTTTCCTAAAAAAAAAAATAAAGAAAACCAAAAAAGGTCTGTGTGAGTACAGCTCAGAAGCCGCCGAGTCTTTCAAATAGCCTTCCATATACTTATATTATTGGTAGGTGTAAGAGTCATACAATAAATGAGGTTAGAAAGGAGCTCTGGAGGTGGTGTAATCCACCCAGAGCAACAGTTTGAAGCTTTTATTCCCAGATAATAAAACTGCACAACACATCTGCCTCTTGGTTAATCTGAAATACAGCCCAGGACGGCTCGAGGCAGGACAATCCTGCAGTACACCGGTGAGAAGACCTCCCTTCTCAGGGAAATTAAGGCCAGTTCTCTCATTCTGTCAACAGTTTTCATCTCTGTTTCGATCCTAATTCAGCAGCCTCTATTCTCTTACTTGACTGAATCCCAGGACTCATGAGCCTTTCTGGAAATTTCTGCTTCTCTTACTCTCCCCCTTCAGTTATCACTTTTCTCCTTTGCCCTCTTCATCTCCTGCAGAACAGCCTACTTCTCCTGACAGCAAGGTCAATGGCCGAGCAGCTTATCCACACAGACAGTTTAATGTCCGTTTTTATACAAATAACTCCCAAATCTCTCTCTTCTGTCACAATTTGTCTCCTTTCATTCAGCCTTGTCTTTCACTCTCTCTTTTGACACCTATTCCTGAATGTCTCCGTGCTAATTCTAATTTAAACTGACCAAAACTGGACTCATGATCTTTCCTCTTAAGACACCCTCCTTCCCAAATTCACCGTCAGCCCTGTCAAAACTCTCATCTTCCCTGTCACGCAGAACCATAAATCAAGTGGTCATTGGTGATGACATCCTACCTTTAATATTTTAGCCAATTATTGGTGACTAGAATGA
The DNA here is from genome assembly GCA_008711295.1 of Anarhynchus alexandrinus. Classification (NCBI taxonomy): domain Eukaryota; kingdom Metazoa; phylum Chordata; class Aves; order Charadriiformes; family Charadriidae; genus Anarhynchus; species Anarhynchus alexandrinus. The sequence continues at coordinate 1,709,024 of VUYV01000063.1, read as the reverse complement.
CAGAGATACGAAGATAATGAGGATCTGTGCTGTTATTTGTAAATGTATCGGTGAACTTTGATTTTTTTTTATCAGTAAAAAGTGTTATCTTAATACAGATGCATAGCCTTATACTTGGACGTGCTAAATCTAAAATCTGGAAATAAAACCTAGACACTCTTAAAGATTTTCTGTAAATTCTCTGGAAGAGAAGGTCAAGTATTAGCAAGAGAAGCTTAAAAATATTCCCTAATTAGGAGAGGATGCTAATGGACGGTTTATAAAATGAAACATAAAAGTTTAGCTGTTAGGTCTGGACTTTTAGAAAGGCGACGCATTCACAATACCCACACGTACATCTGACGCTTTCCCAGCCCAGAACGATGTTACAGAGGAAATAAATTCCACACTGTATTAGGGGTGAGAATGAAACTCCTGTAAATGTATACCCCCTATAGCAACAGGGACCCAATCAAGGTCATATAGGTGCTTCCGCTATATTAAGAGAACACAAATACTGTTAACCAGGACCTGTCTGGTTACACTGGTTTGCGGGGAGCAGCACCAGTACAGCTGGGGTACGGCTCAGCGCCGCGTCGATGGACAGAGCATCTGTTCACGCACCGCAGGATCTCGGCACTCGGCGTGTTCTTCCCGCATCCGTACCCATGCGGGGTGTTCAGGAGAGGGGGAGGGGGGAAGAAAAAGGAATAAATCAGTGAAGTGCGGGAGAGGGAATATCGGACAACGTGAGACCGAAATGGAGTTCTTTCCACAGAAGGTGGTGGAAGGACTGGTGGGAAGGATGCTACCTTCTGATGTCCATCCACAGTCCTCCCACACGCAACAACAGCCACGCTCCTGGTTTTTAGTGCAGCATGAAGAGCGGAAATTCGTGTGAAAACTCTCATTGAAACATATTTTAAAAAAAAAAAAATAAATCACAGGTACTCTACTCTCTTCCAAGGTTTTATGCTTCCCTTCCTGCTTGCTACAACAGTTTTTTAAACATAATAATTACTGACTGAGAGTGCCAGACTCTGTCATGTGGAGAAGCTCCGAGCCTCTCCTCCTGCCGCAAGACTGTCGTCCTGCTGCACCTCACACATGCCTTCTGGCTGTAGATGCTTTCAACATCCCCCAAAGGCCTCTCCACTCTGTCAGAAAATAAGTGAGCATCTTGTTTCTGTGCAAGATGTTGTTTTCTAACTTTTTTTTTTTTAACTTTTTTTTTTTTAAAAAAAATCAAGTTCTGGAACAAACTAAGGCATTGTCTTGAAATGGAAAAGAACATACTCTACTGCCTGCCAGGTCTTGCAGCTCTTTGAGGAGCCTCCACGAAGGTTGTCCTGGCTGAGTTGTACTTTGGTTCAGAGAAGAGCGTTCAAAGTTCCCGACGAGCGTGAGATCACCAAGGGCAGCTTTGCAGAGATTGTTTTGGTCCTGCAAAGATGTGTAACGTAGATCAGACAAATTAAAGTCTTATACAACCTGAGCTGGCTCACTTAACTCCACGGAAATGCATCCTGAGACTCTGGATGATCCTGGGCGCTTGGATAGAAAGAAAGCGGGTCTTCCTAGATAACACACAGGAGAATTGAGAGTAGAGCTGAACAATCTTTTCCAATCCAAGACTGACCTAGGATGCCAGCAATGTTACCAGTGCAAATGAAAGGTTTGTCATATTTTTTACAAAAATAGCATATTGCAGTATTTTCTGCGGCTAAAAGATTGGGACGTCCCTCTGGGTGCAGGGACTCGAGTCTGTCCCTGACATCTGCCTGGCACAGGTGACATTTCCTATATCCAAGATGAATAATCCAACCACATCACTATTTCTGCACTCTCGTACCTTCAACAGGGATTTTATCCTGAAACTGAGACATGCCTCGGCGTAGAAGTTTTATCAAATTGGAAGTTTGGGCTTTTCCTGCAGGGGAGCCCTTAACAAAAACGAAAAGGCAGCAAAACAATTCCAGGAGGGCCAGTTCAAGGAGGTTTAAATAATAAAATAAAGCAACTTGAATACGTGACTCCTTCCAGCTAATATCTGTAATAGACTTCCTTAAACGGTATTGCCTTTAGTGTTGCACACACAGGTCTTTTCCATAGTCCTGGTGAGATCACCTCAGCATCACCACATCTTGAGTGGTGATAGAGTGGTAGTATTGAGTGCTTCTGTCAAAGTGACAATTCAGTCGTATTAAACAATAATAATAATAATGCAGAAATAAAAAGAATTCAAGTCATACCCAGTGCCCTAGCTACGGCCAGCAGCCTGCGGCCCGGGATGCGCCAGGTTGCCAGGGGCAAGAAGTGGCCCTCGTGGGTTCAACCCCTCCACGTATGGGGCCACTGGGGCCGGACTGAAGCAACCACCATCGCGGAGGTGGCAGGAGACCTTTCCATAAATCAAACAAAGTACGCAAAAAAGCTGTGGCACCACTCATAAAACATGGAAGCAGCAGCGAAGTAAACAGCTTGAGAACCAATATTAGGTCAATCATCAAAAAACCAAAACCCAAAATCAAAGGAGAGGGAAGTGTCTGCCCTGAGGCAACGCTGCGTTGTGTCAATACGAGATCGGCCTTGCTGCCTTTTAGCAGCAACTTACTTTACATCTATTTTTGGTGATACCTCTGTTAAAAGCAATGGCTTCACACCTCGACTCAGCCTCACCCACAGCAGCCCTGGGGCTTGCCTGCTCCCCAGCTCCTCTCCTGCCAGCACGGGCAGCTCAGACCCGCCGAGGACGGGTGGACGCCCATCTTCTCACTGTGAGGGTGGTGAGCCCCTGGCGCAGGTTGCCCAGAGAAGCTGTGGCTGCCCCATCCCTGGAGGTGTTCAAGGCCAGGCTGGACGGGGCTTGGAGCAACCTGGGCTGGTGGGAGGTGTCCCTGCCCAGGGCAGGGGGTGGCACTGGGTGATCTTCAAGGTCCCTTCCGACCCAAACCATTCTGCGATTCTATGCCACCATTGCCCAGGGTGCAGGACAAGCAGCTGTCACCCTCCCTCTGTGGTCTTGGCTTCCCCCAAAGGCTCGTCCCCTCCATCCTGGCAGAGGGACAGGCAGAGGAGCATGCTGGTTGTGGGAGGACTGCAGGTCCCGAGGAGGGGGTTACTTTGTCTTTGTTGGCATCCAACAGTGCTATTGGTCTCTTAATAGCTGAAGCTTAAAGCCGGACAACTACTTTGGGTGCTAAAGAGTCCGTTGTGTTTGGTTGCGTTGGGGCTGCTGCTTGCCACGATGCCCTGGAGTGGGTGAGATGTTCTACAAGAGCAGCTGAGAGCAGAGTATAAATACACGCTTGCAGTTTATTTCATATCGGAGCACTTTGATTTACTTGGGAAATAAAGTATCTCCTCTTGCTCCATTCAAATGTTATATACAGATTTAATCACGAGTCCCGTGATGCCTGGCGTTACTCACAAAGCTCTGCTTTTGTACATCGCTGATTCCTTTCCTTTTCCTTTTTTCCTTTTTCCTTTTTTTTTCTTCAAGTACCCATAAGGTTAAGAAAAACAGAAGCCAAATACAGGGACGCCAACGACATTTTTCTTTTTACAACCTTGTTCTTAAGCCCAATGACGTGATCTGGGGGATTCACCTCAATTCCTGAATGCTCGGAATTGCCTGTGCGTTATGAGACGTGCTCCATCGTTGGCATACAGCACTTTATAAAGAATTGAATACCACAAGTGACTCGACGATGCTGTAACAAAAAGGGACACGGTCTGCGCTGGGGGGAATAAAGGGTAAAACAAGCAGGAAGAGAACAGAAGGAAGGACCTGGATTCAATTTAGGAGAAGAAAGGAGTCCCCTGGAAGCAATAAAAGCTTAGGAAAAGAAGTAAAGAGGAAAAGAGAAGGATGAAACAAAGATTTGAAAGGGTCACACCTTTATAAAGATACTTATCTGCACCACCAAAGCTTTGTCAGGATTGAACTCCTGAACTTTCCGAGATACCAAATGAGTCATTCACTTCCCTGGACTCCAACCGCGTCCCCACGCTCCATCCTCCTCCTCTTCCTCCTGCCCAGCTCTTCCTCACTGATGGCTCCCCAAAACAAGGTTACGGGCCGCCAGGTAAAGGAGCCGTGATTCAGCTTCTCTCCGGCTCGCAGGTCTGCAGCGTGGAGAGAGCCCAGGGGTGGGTCGGAGCAAAATTCCTCCATCAGTCCCACTTCTGAACGGCCCACACCACTTTCCGAGGTGAGCACACTGGGGCTGATTATTGAGCAGATAAAGAGATAAAAGCAATAGCAAATCTTGGCTCTTCTTTTCAGAAACACCTTTGGGTGTGTTTCTCTTGGCTGGGGGTTTTCTCCAATCGTCTTACCAAGCTTCCCTGATGGCTTGGGGTCATTCTTAGACAATCCAACATCAACGCCTGCTGGTTTCCATGAATAAATGTCATCTTCAGCAGTATGAAGAGTTCTTGATCCTTGGAAACTGTATAACCACATCATATCAGCATATCCTCTGACCGTGGATAATGACTGGTTTTCTTCACAAATATTGGAAGTGAATTCTTACGTAAAACAGACTATACCTCTGAGCTCTCATTTTCGGAAATGAGAAAAACCCTTCGATTCGGTTTTCCAATGAGTTTGCCGGCACTGACTGTGGCACAGCCAACCTTCATTGAGAGCTGGCAGCCTCCCACGCCGGCAGAGGGAAGTTCACGAGCAGGTGTAGGAGTGAGCGGCTCCTCTCCGCGTGCTCTCCTTGGCTTCCCCGGAGGACGGGGGGTCAGAAGCGATGTGGACAGCAAGGCAACACTGAGGGCAGGTTATGACAGAAGGCGTGAAGCAACTCAAAGTCCGCTCAAAGGCCAAAACGCAGGAGTAGCCTTTAAATTCAGCTACAACTCACAGGCAGAACGTACCTGTTGTTTTAAGCAGTTTGGTCTCTCTTGAATGTCGCGTGGCAGCCAGATTTTGTAGTCAAATTCACACAATCCCAGAGTGGTGGGGGTTGGAAGGGCCCTCTGGAGCTCCCCCAGTGCCACCCCCTGCCAGAGCAGGGGCACCTCCAGCAGTGGCACAGGACGGCGTCCAGGCGGGTTTGGAATGGCTCCAGAGGGGGAGACTCCCCCACCTCTCTGGGCAGCCTCTGCCACTGCTCTGCCACCCGCACAGGAGAGAAGGCCCTCCTCAGGTTCAGATGGGACTTCCTATGGTCACGTTTGTGCCCGTTCCCTCTTGTCCTGTCACTGGGCACCACTGAAAACAGACTGTTCCCATCCCCCTGGCACCCTCCCTTGAAGGATTGATAAGCATTGATGAGATCCCCCCTCAGTCTTCTCTTCTCCAGACTGAAAAGCCCCAAGTCCCTCAGCCTTTCCTCATCAGAAAGATGCTCCAGTCCCCTCATCATCTCCGTAGCCCTTTGCTGGACCCTCTCCAGCAGTTCCCTGTCCTTCTTGACCCGGGGAGCCCAGAACTGGACACAGTGCTCCAGATGTGGCCTCCCCAGAGCAGAGCAGAGGGGGAGGATGACCTCCCTCCACCTGCTGGCCACACTCTGCTTGATGTCCCCCAGGATGCCATTGGCCTTCTTGGCCACCAGGGCACATTGCTGGCTCGTGGGCATCCTGTTGTCGCCCAGGACTCCCAGGTCCCTTTCCACAGAGCTGCTCTCCAGGTCAGTCCCGAACCTGTACTGATGCAATTCAGCCCTGCTTTAATTAGCATATTGTTTATCTGTACATTTGTTTCTCTATATGCCATGCTTGCTGCCAAATGCCAACTCCTAACCCAGTAATCATAACTGGGTGGGGGGAATATAGATTTGTGATTTTTACCTTGTGGCCATGATTTTTCCCGACGCAGTTCCATACCCTGACGCACATTCCCTTTACACAGCTTTGGCCATCACCGCCCTCGCGCTTTTGGGGAAGAGTGCACCCGGATTGCCTAATTCCAGCTCAAGTTCTATACCTATTGGAGAGAAATAGACATTCATATTTCCATCCAAATCTAGGCCAGCAGCAGGTTGGAAATGGCTGGAGCCGGGGAGAGACTGACCCAAAGTCTCTTTGCCAAAGGCGTCTTTGGGAATCGCCATGTTGCTTTGCTGGATGGATCCCTCTGTGCCCAAGCGTACATCACCCTCAACCATCGCATGGTGGGCCGCAGCTGAGCTTCGATGCAAGAGCACAGTCACCTTGTGAAAAACGAGCCATAAATTCTTACAGTGCCCTTCAGCAAAGGCATTACAGGAGCCAAATACTGCATCGTCAGTAAATATGTCCAAAAAAACCACCAGAGCAGACACCAAACCTGGGCTGTGATGGTTGAAGACTCTTCCCTGGCTTTGGTGGGACCGCAGATAGACCTTCCCGCAATCCCCGTGGGTGCAGGACAGAGGGAAAAGGCGCGTGAACGCCTCCGCGCTCGCAAAGGTGTCTGGTTCGAACGTGGCCCCGCCACAGAGCCAGGTTCAAGGTACGAAAAAAGGCAAGGATTTCAAACTTTGCTCATATATATTCTTCAAGTGGTGTTTAATACCGCTTCCTTTGTTTGTTTTGACAATGGATCTTATCTTTTGGTAAGGGCTGTGTTCAGGACTATTATTACCCTCTATAAAAGCCTCATAGTCTTTCTTTCCACTTGTTCTGCGCACCAGAGTGGCATAGCAAATTTAATCGAAGAACGCAGCTCCAGGGAGAGCCTTTGGAGACTCTCCCCTTTTTCATAATGCCGTTATCTCCCCTTCCTTGTGTTGGGGATGCATAAAAATCACAAAAAAGTCATTCTGAGTATATTCTTCCTGATAATTATTGTCAGACTCCGAGATAAGTACCCTACGTGATGTAATGTGTGTTAGACCCGGCTCTCTGAATGCAAATCCTGCAACACTTATAGGCCCAAACAATGGTCGCCCTAAACACTAGGGCCTGGTATTTTGCCACAGACAAGAGAGAGCTTTGATTTTTTGTGTTTCGATAAGGCGCAATCTGGGTGCCTTTATCTCGGCTGTTATATTTAAAGATGACATTCTAGCCTTGCAGCCTTGCCTATTGTTTTGACCCTGATTATCTCCAAATGTTGTTGTTTAGTCAAACTCACCGGTTTAATGAAAGGCCTGCTCCCAATTTAAGGGGAATTATTTAAATGCAGAGTATCCTATACACGGCGGTTTCGAGAAGAACTAGGCGGTTAATCAAAAGTTAATTGTATAATTCTCATGCAGATTAGGGCCTCTTGCAAATGAATCCCAGGTTGTGATTATTAAAAAAAGGGAAAGTGCTGGAGTAATGCACAAGGGTCTTCAGTCTGGTAAACAATCAGCTAAGGTTTAATTTGTGGTAAACAAAGTGCTGATACACTAGGGGTCTCCAAAGGAGACAAAAAGGTGAAAATAAATTAAAAAACAACATACAGATATGATCTTTTTGTTTTTAGGCATCTTTCAAAAACACGGGCTAAATGAATAAAAAGTAATCCATTAATATTTACTGGCAGCATCCTGGCAATATGCAAATGACAGCGGTTCTATAATTATACCCCAGCCCTCGGACAGGGATCCTGATCATGCAGTGTCGCCACCGCCTCCAATAAATGCCGATGTGGTGCTCCCGTGTCAAATAAATGGCTATAATGAACAGTTTGATTAATCGCAAACCGTTTCTCTATTTGCCAATAAACCACCTCGGCGGCGAAGGGCACAAGAGGTACGTTTAAAGCCTCTACGTGGCCTTTGAAGGTATCGGGGCGAGCAAAGGAACAGACCAGCAGTGATGCTTTCCAGGCCAAAAAAATCGTTGCTAAGTTAAAAAAAAAGAAAAAGAGGCGTTGCTCAAGTTAATCCTTAAAGCCTTCTATATGGAACTGGTGAAAATGGTGCTGAGTGAGTTGTTTTCACTACTTATGATGGAAAGCAGAAGTGGTGGGAACGCAGTTAGGGGAAGGTCGTCTGTGACTGCAAAGCCCACTGCTGCCATGTGGGATAGCAAGAACCAGAAACACTCCTCTGCCTGCCCAGACTTAGTCTGTAATTAGCTTATTTGTTTACTGATGATGATATGTTTGGGCCCCTAAAAACCAGACACCGGCAGCATCCCCAAATGAAGACACGAGCTGCCGTTTCAGCCCTCAGACTGGCTTAACCACCGACCCCCGTGAAGCCACCCAGCGAGAGGGACACCTCGGAAGGGTCTGGATGTTAACGACAGGGTCCGATGGACAACCGCACCGCCAACCCCCGGTTCTCCCAACCCCCGCGGGGGGTCCCAGCTCCATCCCGGGACGCGCTTGCTGCTCTCACCTTCTGGCTTTTCCCTTCGTCGAGGGAATCCGAGTCATAATTTTTCCTCCGCAATGAAGAGACGTATCCTTTAGCTTTCAATTAAGAACGCGATCCTCAGCCAGATATGGGCGATTTAAGCAAAAACTTCACGGCTGACCACGCTCAGGCAGAGCAAGCAGTGCCCTAGAAGAGGAAAAGAGGCTTATATATGTTTGAAGGGTTACGTTTATATACATACATTATGTTTATATACATACATTATATACATACATTAGAGCCACGAGGATGATCCGAGGGCTGGAGCACCTCTCCTATGAGGAGAGGCTGAAAGAGTTGGGGCTGTTCAGCCTGGAGAAGAGAAGGCTCCGGGGAGACCTTATTGCGGCCTTCCAGTCCCTAAAGGGGCTCCAGGAGAGCTGGGGAGGGACTTTTTACTGGGGCATGGAGTGATAGGACGAGGGGGAATGGCTTCAAACTGGAAGAGGGCAGGTTTAGATTGAACATTAGGAAGAAGTTTTTCACTGTGAGGGTGGTGAGGCACTGTCCCAGGTTGCCCAGAGAGGTTGTTGAGGCCCCATCCCTGGAGGTGTTCAAGGCCAGGCTGGACGTGGCCTTGGGCAACCTGCTCTGGTGGGAGGTGTCCCTGCCTATGGCAGGGGGGTTGGAACTCGATGATCTTCAAGGTCCTTTCCAACCTAAACCATTCTATGATTCTGTGGTACAGACACACAAATATAAATACATATGCATCTATCCGTGTACATGTGTATATATGTACATGTATGTATTAAACCATAATAATAATTTGAGGTATTCTACACAAAGCAGATTTTCAGGGTGAAACGGCACTGCTGCGACAGCGGTCACCATCAGATCCCCAATTTAACATTAGCGAAACACGCTGATGTTTTACTGGGATTTGGCTCAGTTTCTGAATTTGCGAATTTAACTACGGAAGCAGGGATGTAAGCAAGGAGTGACGGCAAGAACCTGTCCTGCTGCCTTCAGTAACAAAACGCTCTCATCAACTACTGTTCCAAGAAGGAAAGGATACGACATGCTTCTAAATACTCAGAAATTTTAAAAATTATCATCATCCGCAACGTACCAGGATTTAACAGTAACTGTTGCAGTATTTTCAAGAGATTATTTATGTAAAAGGTAAACACCAAAGATAACAAACCTCCTGTAACCTGTTTTGCAGCCTTCATCTGGAGATGAAGGGAAAATTATTTGAGAGTAATTAGGAATTAAAGGCAAATATGCTTATTTGCAAGTAAATTGAAAGAGACTACTAAAAATCAACAAAAATTGCCTCTAAAGGGAGTTTTATTTCTTTTTTACAGTATTATTCTTTCTTACAACATTTTGTTTCAAAGGAAAAGGAGGAAAAATGTTGCCTTACAAATAAAATCCAAGGATAGATTAATCGCTCATTCCTAACTTAAAAAAAAAAAGGTGCCATATATGTGTGTCATTATAATTATAACACCTTTCCAGGGAGCGGAAAGTCTGTCTGACAACATTNGGAAAAATATTGCCTTACAAATAAAATCCAAGGATAGATTAATTGCTCATTCCTAACTTAAAAAAAAAAAAAGAAAAAAGGTGCGGTGCCATATATGTGTGTCATTATAATTATAACACCTTTCCAGGGAGCGGAAAGTCTGTCTGACAACATTCCGAATTCCACCTCAGCATTAATATATGCATCTCCGGGTACTCCGGCAGCGCACTGCAACGGAACAACCTCCCCAGCGGCAGAATCTCCTGCGCCGCCTCCTCTTCGCGGATTTTGTTCCCCCGCCACATCTTCAACCACATCTGCGACTCACCGCTGGCGATTCGACCCCTTATTTTTATTCGTGTGGTTTTGCTCTACGTCCCTAAGCGCAGAAGCGAATGAGATGTCCTCCAAAACACCGAAAACCCGGAGCCGTGATGCTGACGGGGTTGTTCTGGCAGTAGTTTTAAAAGACCAAAGAACATATATATACCATTTATAGACCGGGCATTGCTTCAGACCTGCAACACCCACCGCGCACGGCTTTGCGATTATTGTTTCTTTTAAGAGAGGAACCCCAGAACAGCAGAGACCTTTAAATAGCGCTGCCCGGGGTGCAGGTAAGGGCAACGTTGACTTTTCACATATTTCCATCAGAGCGCCGCGGATACCTAATAAATCTTACATCAGAGAAAGACTTTTGAAACTAAATTGTTCAGTAATATGCATTTTCGATCAAAACACAAGGGAGACTTTAAAAATTTACTGCGCATAAATAAAATATTTGATCTTTCTGATTCTTATTTTCCAAACCCTTACAGACACTTCATACTAATATTGACATTAAACTTCAATATTGATGTAGGAATGATAAAACAGAACTGCGCGCTATAAATATTTCAATAGGATGCAGTGGGATGTTTCCACAAAAATAAGTGTTTTCCAAGGGGTTCTTGGGATGGCTTCCCCACTAATTTGACATGCAAGTGCACGGGAGGGCTGTTCCACACCTGACAAGGTGAGTCCAGCCCTGGGCAGAGCTGTGGCAGCTTGTCCCTGCCTGCAGGAGCTGGGGAAAACCACCCCTGTCCCAGGAACCAGCAGCCACCTCCACGCAGGAGCGTGGCCAAGGATGGGGCTGCGTAGCAAAGGACAACCAAGTAGAACACAGAGAAGTTGTGGCTGCACCATTCCTGGAGGTGTTCAAGGCCAGGTTGGACGGGGCTTGGAGCAACATGGACTGGTGGGAGGTGTCCCTGCCCAGGGCAGGGGGGTGGGACTGGATGATCTTCAAGGTCCCGTCCAACCTAAACCATTCTATGATTCTATGACTATAGATGAGCCTGAAGCAACAAAAAGGCACATCTGGAGGTCAACACCAGGTTTTGGGGCAATGTTTGCAAAAGTCATCAAGAAATTAGGTGGCTCCTACCTTGACCAAAGTGGCTGTGGTTCAATGCTGCTGTCTGGTCCGGGTGAGCCTGGAGAGATGCTCCAAGGGGTCCCCGGCCACCACTTTGGGGCTGCAGCCTTCTCCTCAAGGGCAGTACGCAGCGCAGAGCCTGAGAGCACAGAAACAAAAAATGCCTTCGGATGCGTGTCTCTGATGGGTCTGGTCCCACGCAGTTGAGGCCACTGCTCTTATCAATACCTACAAATCCTTCAAGGGAGGGTGCCAGGGGGATGGGAACAGTCTGTTTCCAGTGGTGCCCAGTGACAGGACAAGAGGGAACGGGCACAAACTTGAACATAGAAGTTCCATCTAAACCTGAGGAGGGCCTTCTCTCCTGTGCGGGTGGCAGAGCAGTGGCACAGGCTGCCCAGAGAGGTGGGGGAGTCTCCCACTCTGGAGCCATTCCAAACCCGCCTGGACGCCGTCCTGTGCCACTGCTGGAGGTGCCCCTGCTCTGGCAGGGGGTGGCACTGGGGGAGTTCCAGAGGGCCCTTCCAACCCCCACCACTCTGGGATTCTGGGATTCTGTCCTTACTCCCCAGGTGAGCTGAGAAACCTACAGCAAGCCACAATACTTGCTGAAGCACATGAGATGCCTGCTTAGCGCAATAAGTGAGAGCACAGTCTCCATGGCGTGTCCTACTGTTTCTACAAGAACATTACAAACTTTGTTATTTTTTTTTTCTTTTTTTTAACAACATTCAGTTTATACATTTAGGTCTGTTCTATTTTCAGTGTGGAGGAAAAAGCAAGCGATCTGAGCCAACATCAAAAAAATAGCATCTAATCTACTTTAAAAACAGAAAAAAAAAAATTCAAATAATTAGAGCCAGGTTGCACGGGAATCGTTACAGAAATCAATATCCAGCACCAGTAAAGTATCTACAAAGTACCAGATGGTCACTAGTAAAATAAAGAACATGAGAACCAAAATACTGTCTTTCAGGGGAAAAAAAAAAAAAA
>VUYV01000063.1:1617126-1696697 GCA_008711295.1 Anarhynchus alexandrinus | reverse complement strand
ACTGCGCATAAATAAAATATTTGATCTTTCTGATTCTTATTTTCCAAACCCTTACAGACACTTCATACTAATATTGACATTAAACTTCAATATTGATGTAGGAATGATAAAACAGAACTGCGCGCTATAAATATTTCAATAGGATGCAGTGGGATGTTTCCACAAAAATAAGTGTTTTCCAAGGGGTTCTTGGGATGGCTTCCCCACTAATTTGACATGCAAGTGCACGGGAGGGCTGTTCCACACCTGACAAGGTGAGTCCAGCCCTGGGCAGAGCTGTGGCAGCTTGTCCCTGCCTGCAGGAGCTGGGGAAAACCACCCCTGTCCCAAGAACCAGGAGTCACCTCCATGCAGGAGTGTGGCCAAGGATGGGGCTTCGTAGCAAAGGACAACCAAGTAGAACAAAGAGAAGTTGTGGCTGCCCCATCCCTGGAGGTGTTCAAGGCCAGGTTGGACGGAGCTTGGAGCAACCTGGGCTGGTGGGAGGTGTCCCTGCCCAAGGCAGGGGGGTTGGAACTGGATGATCTTCAAGGTCCCGTCCAACCTAAACCATTCTATGATTCCATGACTATAGATGAGCCTGAAGCAACAAAAAGGCACATCTGGAGGTCAACACCAGTTTTTGGGGTAATGTTTGCAAAAGCCATCAAGAAATTAGGTGGCTCCTACCTTGCCCAAAGTGGCTGTGGTCCAATGCTGCTGTCTGGTCCGGGTGAGCCTGGAGAGATGCTCCAAGGGGCCCCTGGCCACCACTTTGGGGCTGCCGCCTTCTCCNGAAACCTACAGCAAGCCACAATACTTGCTGAAGCACATGAGATGCCTGCTTAGCGCAATAAGTGAGAGCACAGTCTCCACGGCGTGTCCTACTGTTTCTACAAGAACATTACAAACTTTGTTATTTTTTTTTTCTTTTTTTTAACAACATTCAGTTTATACATTTAGGTCTGTTCTATTTTCAGTGTGGAGGAAAAAGCAAGCGATCTGAGCCAACATCAAAAAAATAGCATCTAATCTACTTTAAAAACAGAAAAAAAAAAATTCAAATAATTAGAGCCAGGTTGCACGGGAATCGTTACAGAAATCAATATCCAGCACCAGTAAAGTATCTACAAAGTACCAGATGGTCACTAGTAAAATAAAGAACATGAGAACCAAAATACTGTCTTTCAGGGGAAAAAAAAAAAAAAGAAGATTGTGAATTTTCCTTGGGGGAAGACAAAACTAATCAAAATTAAATTTTTCAATTTTGTTATGAGCTTGTTTTGCTAATCAATATCTGAGCGTAACGGCTGGGCTGCGGGGTGAGCAGCGTGCCCCGGCTGGCAGGCATCCGCGTGGGGCGCCGGCCAGGGCTCTGCTCCTCTGGCTGGTGTGCAGACGCGTGCCAAGAGCTCCTCCTGCCTTCGCATGACTAGAGACACCTACTTTTGAGCTACACAGCCGGTGAATTCAGAGCAAGAACTTCTCAAAATACGTGTTTGAATAGGACATACCGTAAGGAGTAAGTAAGAACTGAAGGAAGTAATCGTAGTCCCTCTGCTGGTGTATCTCCTGGGCCAGGACCAAGCCACCAGCATCCCTTGGCCACGTGCCACCTCTGTACTCCAGGAGCTCAGACGGCCGCTTTTCCCCTGCTGGAGCGAAGCCATCAGATGACCTTGGCAATGTGTCCTCCTCATACCACGCATTTCCACCACTCTTCAGCGTGTCGCTCAGTTTATGCGGTCCTCCTTCTCAGGGCAGGAAGGCCTTTGCAAAGGCATGTGGACGTTCTTCTGGTTTTCTCGCATCTAAAACATCCACTTTGAGCAAAGCATAGAGAGTGCAAACTTTTTGATTCAGTCCAGTGGCAGGAAACTATGTACAAATAAACACATTTTTAATAAAAAGTTAATTCAGGGTCTTATTTGGAGTTTAAATTAACAAAGAACGTCCCAGTCTTATGCAGTTATTTCTAGTGAAGGTCAAGTAGTCTGTTCCCCAATTAACCTTGGATAACAAAATAAATTGAAGAGAACTCTTCTCCCATCCTACTGAGAACTCATTTTTCACAGCACGCCTGTAGGTACCCTATGGCATCAACCAAAAGAGTTTTCTTTTACCACATCTTCATGAAGCTGGAAAAAAAATGGGGGGTTGTCTTCTTTGCCAGCCTTTCTGTTAGTTATGGAAGTGTGTCCACGTGGTCACTGCTTCTATCTGGGGGTGTAATTAAAGTCTCCATTAAAGAAGCAATTGCACCCAGTAAGAATCAAGAAGAAAGTGTCTATCACCATAAATATTTAGAAGTGCATACCACACTGCCGTCACTATTGCATACTTTTTAAAGTGGACTTTTAAGGTGTAGTAGGGAAGTCAATGAGCAGAAGGTGGTGGCTGAGTCATTAGCAGACTTATTCACAGCCCGTGGAGGTAAAAGCACCTTGGCCCGCTGAGGCTTTTCTGTTCAGTTTTGTTTGGCCTGTTTTGAAGTGCTTCAGGGAGCTCCACGGAGGCTACACTGTGTGACAACCTACCGAGGAGTCACATTTCATCTTTAATTCATTTAAAATAAAGTGACTGCGTGACATCACTCTGACATTTCCTAATGTCAAGATATTTGCAGCTATGCAGGCAAACAAATATCAAACCAGAACCAAGCAAGCCTACAAGAAGCAGAATTTAATTGCTAATGGCAAAGAGGAAGGAACCAAATGGAGACAACTGAGCAAACAGCCCTGGCCACCTGAAGGCCACGGGCAACCCTCCCAAGACCATCAGTTCCACAGAGCACCATGGCACAGACAGGGAATTTGGGGAGCCCCTGGCCTGAACCGCAGGGGGGCTTGGACCCTCGGACCACCACCTGCAGACCCGTGTCCTAACCAGAGACTCAGTAACTCCAGCCTTGAGTTTAACCGGTGGACCTTCCTTCTGCTTAACCTGAACGGACGCCCAAGACCAATGCTGTCCTTACCCACGGTTAAGAACATCCTACTTCAGGCAATGTGCCTGGGGGATGACAGCTATAGACCGCAAAAAATAATGTTCACAGCAAAATCTGATTTTTAGATGAGAAACCCCCTATTGAGTAAAATTTTTACCAATTGTTTGCTGCAGGTGAAGGAGATAACAACTGAAATAAAAACAAAAGAAAAGGAAAAAAATAATCCGGAGCGAACTGTCACTGACTTCTTAGCAGTCCATGAAATTAAGGGAATTACATACCAATAAGTGTGAGGCTCGCAGCCCTGAGTCTGGGGTATGGTAGTGAAGCGTGCATCAGAGCTTGGGCCATGGAAGGTGGCCAGAAGAAAATCATAGAATCATAGAATGGTTGAGGTTGGAAAGGACCTTGAAGATCATCAAGTTCCAACCCCCCTGCCATAGGCAGGGACACCTCCCACCAGACCAGGCTGCCCAAGGCCACCTCCAGCCTGGCCTTGAACACCTCCAGGGATGGGGCCTCAACAACCTCTCTGGGCAACCTGTGCCAGTGCCTCACCACCCTCACAGTGAAAAACTTCTTCCTAATGTTCAGTCTAAACCTGCCCTCTTCCAGTTTGAAGCCATTCCCCCTCGTCCTATCACTCCATGCCCCAGTAAAAAGTCCTTCCCCAGCTCTCCTGTAGCCCCTTTAGGGACTGGAAAGCCACAATAAGGTCTCCCCGGAGCCTTCTCTTCTCCAGACTGAACAGCCCTAACTCTTTCAGCCTCTCCTCATAGGAGAGGTGCTCCAGCTCTCGGATCATCATGTGCAAAAAATGCACATAGTAAAAGTAGGAGTCACAACTCTTGCCTTACCAGTTGGCTCATTTTTAATTCTTTGAAGCCTGCCTGTGACTTAGGGTTGAAGCCTTTGGCAGTCTGTGACCTCATTTACAGGGGATCACACACAAACATGATCGGTTTGCCATGAATTTTTGGGTGGTTTTGTTTGTATCTAGATATCCCGCTGAGCAGTCTGAACCAGCCACCACTGCTGCTATTTCAACCAAGGAATAACTTCATTGCCTGGCAATTAAAAGCTGGACAAATGAAGGAATGCTAAGCACACCCCCGATACAAACTGGGCATATCTATAGAGGAGTGAGATCATTTTCACGATTTTATATTTATGTCAGGTTTTAAGGCACTGAGGTCACCTATGCAAATTCCCCTACTATTAGCTTAAGTGCAGAAAATATGCAGAGGCATTAATTTGGTAATTTATACTCTTCCATGAATCAGTCATAGGAACAGTCGATGGGCACATTTGTGAATGTCAAGACTGTAGAAAAATGGGTTAGACAGCAAATATAAATTAAAATGATAAAGCACGCAACTACAAATATCTTGAAGAAGACCCTGTTTTGAGTTGTACTTTATCTCTCCCGTCTGTTAGACACCAGATCAGTATTTCGGTTATTCTAACCAAACTTGCAATCCTTATAAGCTCATACAAAATGAATCGGGCTGTAGAGCTTCACGGAGGCTACGCTGTGTGTAACAACCTACAGAAAGTCATATTTCATCTTTAATTCATTTAAAATAAAGTGACTGCATGACATCACTCTGACATTTCCTAAGATAGCAACAGCTCGCTGATGTCACACACACTCTGAGTAAATATGTCAAAATATATTAGCCAATATTTTTATCCGGACAGCTATCAAATTAAGTCAACAGAAAACAAACTGGGTTGAAAGCAAACATTTCCATTTTTACAGTCAGTCTCGAAAGGGAAAGAACAAATTATTTATAACGCTGCGGTTTTTACAGGCAGGCAAGACCTTTCTCTTTAGACTTTCGGAAAAAAGAAAACAAGAAAAGTATTACGAGCAAGCTTATTTTCAAGTCTGCGCAAATTCCAATTTCACAGGTGTACGAGCCAGCATTCCCAGAAGACCGCGATTCCCAATTCTGTCTGGAAACGGGCTAAGTATCACTCGTCGTTTTAATGTGAACATCGTGAGAGCTCGGGATAAATAGCAGATGACTTTTGGGGTGGTGGTTTTCCCAGAGACAGAGGCTCTTTCTGCCTCTCTCATCCCGGTCCCGCTGTGAGCGACACCCACGAGCACCGGCACCCCTCGAATTTGCGTTTCACCCAAGCCTGAAAGGTGAATGGCGGTGACTTTGCACGCCCGGAGAGGCTCATTCGGAAGAGTCCGAACCTCTGTCACGCAGCTGGCTGCGGCTTTAAATAATAAATAACGCGTTTCCCGCGTTATTGACCCATTCGTCATGCAAGCCGAGGGTGGCGGGGAGCGATGCCCGTCTCTGTCCCTGACCTGTCGCGCGGCGGCGAGATCCGACCCCAAACCCAAAAGCCGCTGTTGGGATTTCGTTTCCGTTTTGCTGTTGGCCCCGTGCCTGGGTTCTGTTTCCAATTCCCTCACGCTTTAGCGGGAATAGCCGGTACCTCGCACGGATCACAGCGGCGATGACGGGGGAGGTGGCAGCTCCAGCCGGACCCCGGCGGTGGTTACAGCCCTCCTCACCCACTCCATCTTAGTTCTCTCGAAGTCCCGCGGGGCTGGAATTTTCCACGTTTGCCCTCCACCCAGAGGCAAACAGGAAAGGGTCAACAGAACCCGTTTTGCTCTCTGCAAATGTTTACGAAAAACTTTGCTTTAGTCCCGCAATCGAGAAATGTTCACCCGCAGCCCAGCAGCAGAGCATTTCTGACCATTTGCTACACGCTAATGGCTCTGAGGAACACCTGAAGCTTGAAGGAAATGATCTTTCTAAGTTGGAAACTCCAGTTCTCACAAATTTTCTCTGAAAACGGGTTTGCAGTGTTGGATTTTCAGCTCGGATTTTGATTTAGATCACAGCTGTGAGCACTGGTTATTCAGAAATTCACTTGAATTGCTGCTTAGGCTAAAGCAGACAAATATTTAGGCCTTTCAGGTAACGACGGAAGGAAGGAGAAGCGGGAAATACTACCACCGTTTTACTGTAGTCTTTCGCAGGGTGACACCAGCCCGTATCTCCAGTCAGACAGAGAGTTTTTGGGCAGCATCCCGCACAGCAGCGCGGCGCTGCTCTCCCCTCCCCGAAGCGGCCGCCTCCAAACAGTTCCCTTTCGTGAGGAAGGAAAGAGGAAACAAAGAGATTGTGAAAACGCAAAATGGCGTCGCGCTAAACTTTGCTCAAATCTTCTCGCGAGTAAAGCCCATCGGACTGAATTTTAGGCTAAGGAGCCATCCCCTAGGAAATGGGTGAAGCTTAAATGATGCTGAAAGAGAGTGACTGTTAGTGAATCGGGGCAGCACAACCACAAGTTTCACTTAATATGAACGTGTTTAGTTAATGCCAAGGAGTTAACCGGGTATTAAATAAGCAGAAATTATCCAACCTTTAAATACACGTTGAAAAACAAAGATTAAGATATTTCCTGGGGGCTCGAGACTGGTTGGTCACAGGGAACAGAAGTTTCGGCGACGTCAAACCGAACTGCTCTAGAAGCTTCAGTGTTAATTTTCAGTTCGCCCTCTAATTAGAAACAAAAGCAAAATGTTACGCAAAGCGTTTAACTGTGTTTACGGTTTGAAAAAATATCCAGGCAGTGGTCAGAAACTGCAGAGGTAACGTCCTTCTAGAACCATCCCAGCTCTCCCTTCTTTTTATTATTATTTTTTTTTAATTGCCTCTGCCAGATATAGTCTCTCTTGATATCACAAATCCTTTGTTAAATAACATAACACGAGCATAATGATTCATCATCATGTACACAGAAAACAACTTCATAAATTGTACTTCCTAGCCCCGCTTGAGGAAAACTCCTTATTTTCACCGGGGTAGCCAAAATATGCAAACAGTTGGTGGACAGTTCTGAGTTTACCTCAAAAATGTCTGTTTATATCACAATTTTGCAGCAATTGAACTAAGTGGGGAATGATGGAAAAAAAAAATATGAAATACTTGCTTTTGGTGGGTTCTTTGATGAGAAATAAGTCTTTCCTTGTCACAGGTCAACAGCCACACACGACATCGGTATAGCTTTCTCTATTTCTTGCAGTTGCTTTTCTCCAGCACTTTTGATGTTGATCGTCTCCAGTAACGGCTTTTTGCGCAGTCCAGCGTGGCCCTGGGCACACGTTTCGCCCCATTTGAGAGTTGTGCCATGGAACTGATGCCACACCAGCGATGCCGAACGTTGCGCTTGCCTTGGTAGCCATTCAGTCATCCCCGGTCGTTCGGTGTGTTTTAATTAGCCGTAATGAAGGACTGCCGGTGGTCTCCTGACACATAAACCAGATGTTTAGAAGAGCAGAGCTGAAGCAGGACAAGCATAGCTTTGATGCTGACTTGTAGGCGATGCTGTAACGTGTTGCTGTTCTATATCTTGTCTTATTTATCAGGATATATTACCGGGATCTCATTTTATATAAGGGCACGAAGTCACTATGTAAGGAAACAACTCCAGAGCATAATTTAGTGACTGCAGTTGTCCAGATCTCACGGCCGTGCAGAGGAACAGTGAGGACAGCTTCGCTGCAGATATTTATTACGTTAGAGCCAGCTACTGCTTTCATTCCATATATTCCTTTACTGTCCCAAAGGTCCTTTGTTTTTGCTATTTGCTGCACAGTTTTATCACTGACTGTGCCATATTTTGAGATAGCGAAATTTATCTACCGGTCCTATTCTTGCATTTTAAGCCTGCAAGATCGTTCAAGGCTCTTTTCAGCTGAAACAAGACCTCGCTGCCACACGCTGGGCTCAGACCAAACCACCCGGCCACGCAGGGTGAATGAATTTTGATCCAATTTTGTTGCCACCGGGCATGATGGAATAAGCCAACGACATTTTCCAACTTTTCCGGGCACCCCTGTTTGCACGGAGGTTTACAAAAGCCTTTACCTCTGTTGGTGACCAAAGGGGGTTTTATTTAACACAGCAAAGCTCACAAGTTGGACCGAGAGCCAAACTGAATTTTGGGAAGACTCTACAAGCAGACTCAAGATTCACGGGTGGCTGACAAAGGTGATGTATAACACTATAAGCTCAGCAAAAACATTGTTCCGAATGCTGTAAGAATTCTGCTCCGAATTGTATACATACAATATAGACACGCAGAGTTATGGGCTTGGGTGCACATAAATGCATATTTAGGAGGCTGCTACAAGCACTAGTGTATGTCACAGGCTCCCTCTGAAACAAATGTCCTTATTCAGTCTTTCTGCCGTGGAATGCACTGGGATTTTATGGGTCTGGTACAAAGCTCGCTGGAAGTCAATCTGTTGACTTCATATTGCCTTGAATTAAACTCATCTTGACCTAAAGCACCGATTCTCACTGTGGCTTGGCCCCTGGAAATACATGTTATTTTATCCGTTAACCACAAAAAGAGATTAATTCCTAGTTATGCATAGAATTCCAGCTCTCTCTCCCCATTTTTCCATTTGCTGGTACCTTTCTGCCGCCGTGTTAGAGACCATGCATGGCACCGAGCGGAGAGCAACTGCCACATAAAACAACACAAAGAAAAGAGACGCAAAAACAAATGGAAGCCCAGATCTCAGACCGCTTCCTTTCCCGGCTCTGAAAGGCTGAGCTTCAGTGAGCGATCTGCTGGCCCCAGGGTGTGTTTTTGGGCTGAGGCGTATGGAGGCTTTGCTCGAGAAGAGGCACTCATACCCTGGGTTACCTCTGGGCGGTGCCTGAACAGCATCACTGTAATCAACAAACTCAAACAGGGGCTGATAACAGTGTCCGAGTACTACAGAAGGAAACTGGGCACGTTTATTCAGCTTTAATGTAAACCTATACATCAATTTAGACTCAATGTTTCTTTGAACATAGTGCTGAAGTATCATTTTATACTCACAAGCACAAGACCACAAGCTATTCTGATGATCGTCAAAAGCGTTCCTCAAGATCTGCTATGACTTTCTGATGGGATTGCTCAGGTTCAACGGAAGAAAGCCGGTGAAGTTGAACTACGTAGTATTTTCTTGAAACCTCAGTAAACTGTACAACACTCAGGCCACAAGACATAACAGTTAATACACTCGGGTAATAGAGCTGCAAAACATTTCACGGACTCACGTTCAGACTCCATCTGATCTAAATTAGCATCCGCCCACCATTGGAAGTGGAACACCACAACCACATTGACCTCGACCAGGTGCCAACTTAGTCCTACACCACCGCTAACACACACACTTGTGTGGCAACGTTTTAGTGCACAACACTAACACATACCTTCTTTCCTCTCTGTTCCTCACAAAAATTTAGTTCTACCAACCACAACAACCCTTCCAAGCATGCCCTATGCAGGAGTTCCCATGCATACGTATTTGCAGAAAACTGAATTCGATGTAAAATGAACTTATTCACTGACAATTATGTCAATGTTATTTTTGTAGTTCAAGCTATCTAAATTGCTCTTTAGGACATCAGACCAAGATCTCGGCAGATTCGCATATAGAGCAGCTTGGAGAGACCTGTTTAGACAGACCTTCTACTTCCCTCCATTTATCTTTTTGCACTGTAGAACCTTTTTCCTCCGGACCGCGCTTTGTTTCCTGCCATCCCCCACCACCGCAGTGCTATATAGCAGTGTTCTGTAGGTCAGAACTTCCTAGATTGAGTACAAAGATTCCAGACCCACGGAGCAAGGAATCACAAAACGAGCACAAAGCATTAAAGGGCAATGCCAAAGCGTAGGAGGGCAGGAAGAACGGTGAGCTGATGAAACACAGGGAGGGGAGAAATATTCCGGAGGGAGACCTTTTAACTATGCTGAGGACAGCTGGTGGTGAGTCTGTCCTGATCTCAACCTTCTATCTCCCATTTTTTCTGGGCAGCACTTTGGGCATTGTTCTTAAAGCCACGTGGCCTCTAGTTGAGAGACTTCTTTATAAGTCACCACTATACGATCTGCTTAGATGCAATACTGAGGAACAAGAAAAGTCTCTACGTTCCCATAATAGTACCCTTGATCGGCTCCTGACTGACCAATCACTTTGGATATCTGCAAAGACTTCTAAGTTAACATCTGGTCTAATTCTCACTTAGGTTGATGCGAAAACAATATTTTATTTTCCTGAAGTGCTCTTTGGAGCACAAAACAGAATCACAGTAGGATGTGCCACGGGACTGTGCTCTTACTTATTGCTCTAAGCAGGCATCTAATGTGCTTCAGCAAGTATTGTGGCTTGCTGTAGGTTTCTCAGCTCACCTGGGGAGTAAGGACAGAATCCCAGAATGGTCAGGGCCCTCTGGAGCTCCCCCAGTGCCACCCCCTGCCAGAGCAGGGGCACCTCCAGCAGTGGCACAGGACGGCGTCCAGGCGGGTTTGGAATGGCTCCAGAGGGGGAGACTCCCCCACCTCTCTGGGCAGCCTGTGCCACTGCTCTGCCACCCGCACAGGAGAGAAGGCCCTCCTCAGGTTCAGATGGAACTTCCTATGGTCAAGTTTGTGCCCGTTCCCTCTTGTCCTGTCACTGGGCACCACTGGAAACAGACTGTTCCCACCCCCCTGGCACCCTCCCTTGAAGGACTGATAAGCATTGATGAGATCAATAACAGTTAAAACAGGTTTGAAAAAAATTAGACTTGGTACAGACACCCATGGACAACAAACATGTTTGAATGTTTACAAAAACGTAGCCTGGAGATAAACCAAAGTGATCAAAAATTAAGTTCTGGCCACAGACAGTACCACACTTCATTTTTGCTGCTGCTTTTGAACAGGCACCAAAGTGCAGCTCTCTGGAGACGGGTACTCAATATGTGCTCAGAATCAATTTGTAGCACATCGCAGTGATGGACCGGACTGGAGCAGCCACAGTCTATTGTGTCAATGGGTATTTTGGACAGGCTTAAATCTGAAGAGCCACTCGAGTGTTGTGTAACTATGTACGTTAAACTCATTACATTTTTGATAAAATATAGTAACTCCCTACTCACAGCAGCCACTTTTCAAAACTGTGACTTGACTATTTAATTAATTTTTTTTGAATAGGAAAGGACTCATAGTCTGCATCACAGCCTGACAATGTTCAAGATCATTGTGTAGAATAAAGTCATTTTAAATGACAACTGTCCTCTGAAAAGACTCTGCATCCTGAAAACACTGTGTATGTCATCCTTACTTCATTTATCCCTTGCACGTCTACTTAAAAAGTAAATAATATAGGGAAAGTGGGGTAGTTTTTACATTTAAGTAACCCAATTCATTATGTATTTGTACTTTAAAAGGTCAAATGTTTGCAAGTGTTGACAAACAAGGAGCAATGGAGAGAGAACAATCAACTTGTTTTGAGAGAGAGAAACAGAACACCAGTGACCTGACCCCGTCTTCACATCGGCTTTCCAACACAGCACCTGATGTCTCCTTACTCTTTGGCTCCTGAATACGCGACTGCTTTCTCCTGTGATTCCACCCTCTGCGCAAGTCCTCAAGGAAGAGCGACAGAGTTGAGAAACCTCTGCAAACAAAACGAAGGACGCGGTTATTTGCCAACCCTGACAAAAACACCTCTTCCACCCCACTTCCCCAGAGCCGTCAGGCTGTTCACGCAATTTACTTCTCTTCTAAGTGATCCTTTGCCCCGGGAACACAAAGAGACCAGGCTCTTGATGAATACCCATACCCACTGTGACTGCAGTTGATAGTCTTCAACCTTTATTGACTGCTAAACGCAAGGCTGGGGAGGGGCCGCTGCAGCTGTCGTTCAATCCCCCGTTACTGAAATAAAAACCTACAAGCAGAAATTCCATTTAGCAGGGATAAAAGACAGATAGGAGAAACTGTATGAGCAACGCCATTCAACTGCAGCTCTGGGTTTTCTCTTTCTCTGAGCTCGGAGCCGGGCTGAATTGTAGACAGGGCACCCGGTACCTCCTCCTCGGAACACAGCGAGTCTCCGTTGGAGAACTGATAGTTGGCTTTGACCTGGATGAACCAGACTCGGAACTGGGCTCTGAGGGTGCGTGGCTTTGCAACGAAGCTCTCAGCTTTCTCCCCAAACTAGTAATGAGTGAAAAACCTGCTAGGAACGTGCAATCCAATATGTTCATCCGTGTAAATTTTGTACCCTTCAAATAAAACATGTACCCAAACGTCACCAATAGAACTCAGAAAAGCTAAAGGTGTGTGCGAAAATAACTTAAGAAAAGCTTTGGTCCACTTGAGCCAAAGGTAGGGAAAGCCCATGTGAGATCAAAATATCATAAAGGAGATCAAAGTATCATAAAGGAGATCAAAGTATCATAAAGGAGATCAAAATAATAATGAAGGAGGTAATAACAAGGACATGGATAGGCCTAGGAGAGAAAAGGCAACATTACCAGCTACTTAATTTGCAACGCTTTCTCTCTTCTGCTGGGCATCTCACAGGAAGCAGAGCACGAGGCACTTTGCAACGTACCTCTGCCAAGGATAACGAGAGGTAAGACGTCAGCACACTTTACACATGCCGCAATGATTTAAAAAAATGACCTGGGAATAACGCTTGCAACGTGCAAAAATCTGAAGTGTAAACACGTACCTGAACGTTGAAGCCTTGGGTGACAAAGATGATTTATGGGTAGGCAGAAATTTATATGATAAAGAGATATATATATACACACAATGTAAAGATATTAGATACAGCTAGACCATGCTGAGAAAAAGAAAATGGCTGGAGAGATTTTAAACAGCTCAGAATTATTGGTGCCCCTTTAGGGAGTGGAGAAGCTGAGCTGCTCGATGAATTTCTTCACCGCTTAAGTAAAGCGAAGAAAGGGAGGACTCCCGTATGGACATCCGACGTGTCGGCTGACTCTTCTTGCTCTCTCCTGAACAGTCCCTGGCAAAGGTTCAAGATAAGCGTCTAGAAGTGGGGTTCAGGGTGTAACATCAGTCCGTAGCGCCGTCATGGGAGTTTGGAAAAGAATGAAAGGATGATGAGTCGCTTGTCCAAGAAATTTGTCACTTTTAGAAGCAGTACCGCTCATCCTGCGCCGGGTTATCAAAATGATGTGGCCTGAGACCCGCGTGAGCCTCCCAGTGGTCCTGGAGATTATAAGAACTGGAAAGAAGACATAAAACAATGCCAGGGCCTAAGACAGGGTAAAAGCATTTGGCAGCAAGCCTGGACTTTCTTTCTCCCCAGAGAAGGTCTGTTGGCACTTTGTGCTGGAAAGTGATGAACAAACATTTCTGCTCGTGCAGCATTTCCAGGACAGAGGGAAACCGAGAAAGGACTTGCCGTGGGGTGTGTTTTGGAGATCCAGAAAGGATGGCATCTGAGATTTGATGTAAAATTGAATATATCAAATCCAAAGACAGATCACGTTCTAGCATCAAAGGGACAACCTTGTTCCTTCAGTGTCTACTCTCCGCTGTAGTATATAAGGGAAAGCACCTACAGTCTGCGATCTGAAGGACCTAAGGGGAGGATGTGTCAGGGGAATTCTGCTGGGCGCTGGGAGTACTCATAGCGAGCTTTCTGTTGCGAGATGACAGTAATTAACAAATTTGAAGTCCCCAACTTCCAATTAAGATATCTGTTATGACAGTCAGAGCTGGCAGAACACAGACGTTGTGTTATTTCAAGGACATTAGATTAAAAAGGAGAGGATCTCTGGTGGAACTCTAACTGGTCTTCCCATAATTGCACAAATTTCGGCTCCTGACGGAGCTGTAGATGATGTGGTTTGACCACTCCGTAATCCAGGACCTGAGGGGCACTGGTCAACACTGTTCTTGGATGTCGGTCTCCCCTCTCAGCCAGAACCGTGCGAGAGGAGGGAAACTTCACCAGTCCGGACTGTCAGTCCACAATACGGATTGTGTCAGGATGAGAATTACTGTGAGGTGTTTTCGGCAAGTTAATTCGGCAAGAGACACGTACTTCTGTTCACGCCTCGTGCAAGGCAGCTGGAAATTGGCTGAAGTTCCCGCGTTGCTCCAACTCTTCTCCTACACTCTCGCGATGCTTCAAAACATGCTCTGTTCCACAAGAGATTCTCAAGAGGAACTGGACTAAGTAAATCTAAAGACTTGAAAATGAGTCCAGCCAAATCCCGTCTCTCCAACTTATTTGGAAATTGACTGGTTTCTACCAATCGATTTGGTACCAGCACACTGGTAAGGCCGATACTTATCAAAAAATCTCCTTTTTGCTCTCTCATCAGTCTCTCTTTGAGACTGTAATTCAGTTCCCTTTCCCTCGTGGATGTCCAAATATTTCCTACTTCATTCAAATCCCACTTTACCATTCACCGTAGAAGAAAAGCGCAAGAAGGAAGAGAGTCCACTGCACTCTGTGGAGATTATGAACAGACTAGAATACTGCTGGGGGAGGACGAGACTCCGCCGAGGTGCGGGATCTGCGCCACACAGCCCCTGTGGAGTGAGGACCACTCTCAGAGGGATGCTCTGAACGCCTCCAGTATGGTGACAGTCACTCCAGAACCTCTGTTAACGCGGACACGGTGCTGAGCACCACTGGTGTCCCCCGCTCGCGAAGGTACTCGCAATAAGGATGCTCCCAGAGTCCAGGCTGCGCTTTGAAGACTCAGGTAAATATTTTAGAGTCCTGTCAGTGCTGGGGATGTTTTCTGCAATAGGAATGAAGAAATTGATTAAGTCGTAGAAGAATTTTAAAACTCACGGATGGCATAGGCAGGGATTTGTGTTGCAGAAATCTGAACTCCTGTGCACGCAGCATTAAAAAGTAATAATTAAAAAAAAAATAAAAATGAGGGGAGGGGAGCATGCGTAGATAAGCATATCAAGAAGAAATAACCAGGCTCGGGCATCCCTCTTTTCTTTCATTTTCTTCTGAGCAGAGGGAAAATCTTATCAACTCTTCCCACACTACAGAAGGAGAAAAAAAAAAAAAGAAACATGGTCAACCTTCTTCCCAATCCAGGTGCTTTACACCGAACAAAATCACTGAAGATAACCCCGAGGCAGGATGGCCCTGGAGATGGATAATGTTTCCAAACAGTTGATGGATGGTCCTACAACCATCAACGACAACAAACAGCTCTTTGATGAAAGGGGTGGGTGGAAAGCCCAATGCCTGCTCACCTGGAGAAGATGAACAAGGGCTGCCAAGGTGTCTTACCTGGCTACTTACTGAGATACCGATAGTAGCCAGCCCAGCCCAGCCCAGCCCAGCCCTGCACTGGAGCGAGAGGAGCCCTGGAGAACAACTGTCCTCTTCAGTAGCTCCGATAGTCCTACTGGCTCTCGGCTTTCCCAGACCCATGGAACAAGATTCCTGGCCTCAGCTGGGTGAAACTTCTGGTCTGGGCTCCACTGAACCTCCAGGGTAGAAACAATTTAAAGGGTATTCCAAAAAAAACCCCAAACTTTTGATCTGAACCCGAGAGATATACCCAAACCTTCTTATACAGAAGATCCAATAGGTGACGGCAGTATTAAGGAAAAGGGGGAAAAGCAACCCTGCGTTGAAAGTAAATTGAGAATTTGCAGAGAGAGGAGTCAGAAGAAGCCAAACACTCAATATTTACAGCTGAGCTGTGTTCCTGGCTCACTTTTTAGGAATGTTCCGAATTTTCACTTCCTTTTCCGAAAGAAAAAAAAATATCCAGACAATAATCCTGGGTTTTGATCACGAGGAGGATGTCTGTCTACAACTTAACATAAAAAAGGGAACATATTTTGTTTGAACATTACAGCCGTTGGCATCTGCTCAGCTGCTTATTAATTTTTAACCGTAACTCTCTCCGTGGCTGCCTCGGCCCACTTCCCTTTGACTGATGCCGACGGTGTTACCCGGGGGTGAGCTCGCCCCTCCACGCTGTGCTGCCCAGTGGCCTCCGGTGGCCAAACCAGCTTCTTTCCATTTCCAACAAGGTGAGAAAACGCCCTTTAAAGCTTGGGAGGGGAAAAATTCCCGGCAAACAGTAAAATTTGGCCGTCATTATCACCGACAATGTTTTTCTAAGGAAAAGCAAGATTTGTTGTCAGCTAAGATGGGTTCCCAAAATTAGGTATATTTCTATTTTGAAATCTATACACTACAAAGATCTGGTTCTAATTCTGGGTTTACACATAGGTATTTTTTTTTTAGGTATGTTTACCACAAAACCTGACTTACCT
Organism: Anarhynchus alexandrinus; assembly: GCA_008711295.1. NCBI lineage: Eukaryota > Metazoa > Chordata > Aves > Charadriiformes > Charadriidae > Anarhynchus > Anarhynchus alexandrinus. The sequence goes on along the minus strand of VUYV01000063.1, from coordinate 1,680,661 downwards.
TTCTATCACTTCCACTCCTATCAAAATTGAAGCCGATTTCATAGAATCATAGAACGGTTTAGGTGATGCAACTTTGGAACCGAAAAGCTTTACCTCCTCTGTTATAAATGGAACTGATTACGCTCAAAACATCAATTGGTGCCTATGTGAAATATTCAACAAAAAGTTCAGAAATCCTATTTCCAGGCGCCGAAACCTCATGGGTGGATTTCTGAAGATGGGGAACAGTTATTTTGGTTTTGTTTGAAAAAGGATACTGGGGACCAGCGTAGGGCAAAGTTACGTACAAAGAAACTACTAGACTTGTGCTGGCACTAATGGACTTGAGCAGGGCAGCTGCCACTCTTCATCCCACCGCGCTAAAAGAACTGGACTAAGAACAAAAATATCTGTTACAAAATGTGAATTTACCGAAAAAAAAAAAAAATTGACAGGGTAAGGAAAAAGAAAAGTACATCTTGTTTGCAGGCTGATCCCAGTGGGACGGGGACTTCAGAAGAACGGAAAGGAGTTGTATGTGCTCGACTGTTCTTAATCTTAATGCATAAACGCCTGAAAGAGCTAAGGGCTTCTTGGCCAAAAGAGAAAGGTGAGAGAGTCTAAGAAGAATCACATCCTACAATTCTGTAAGAAGATTAAAAGTACTATAACAAATACCCCGTTCACATTTAACTGCTTCATTTTTCTAAAGCCAAATCCGTCGCTAATGCGCCTATGCCAGAAAAATTGTAGCAATATAGTTCGTACCGAAATCCTTGAAAAGAAGTCTTTCCTCCTATTACAGTGGGTTTTTTTTTTAAATGTCTATATCTGTGGGCAGAAGAGATTCTTTTTACCTGACAGAAGTAAACGCCTCTAGTTGAGGCCGCTGTAGGCATAATTAATTGCAGGAGGAAGTCTGTTTCACACGCTACCTGTATAAATCACAGATTCAAGTACATGTATTTTTAATAAGCGTACCTTAAAAGCGCAGATGAAACAAGATCTCCTCAATATTTCAAAAGCAAAATTATTAAAGGTTTGCTTCTCTTTCTGCCTAGACCGAGCATCTGCTTTGCTGAGCGACGGGTGTCTCCCGACATCGAATACACTTGAAGCTAAGGGGAAAAAATGTCAGGAGAACAGTGATATACTCTAAAAAACGGTTACAGAGTGTGTGTTTTCTTTCGCCGCTCCACCGATACCTCAAGCAAACCAAAAAGCTTGTTTGAGTTTTGGTTTTCATTTTTTAAGTCTTTGATTTTACTACTTTTCTTACTTTGGGGGTTTTTTTGGTTTTAATTAGTTGGTTTTTCTACCAGTTAGTAGCAGGACAGTGTTCACGCGTGCCTATTGTCTATCCCGAAGCAAAGATGGGGCTGACAGTCAGGTGTTTACAAAATCACCTGCACCTGATATATAGCAACTGCTGATGCCAGAAAATAACCTGAAGCAGGAGAACAACGAGTCCTGGTGAACACAGACTACTGAAGAGACTAATCTAAGAGCAGTAGTTTAAGTACTCTAATGTTACATTTTCTCTCCTAGATTTTCCACTAGGACAAGAACGAGATCGAATATTTTTACTCATCATTTCCATTTTCAGCCTTCTTCACAGACAAATATTAACTTGCCTACCTTCACCTGATTTCTGTTCGTTCTGAAAAAGCGCTCATGTAAACCATTCAAAGCAACCCACGCCTCTGTATAAAAATAAAATAGCTGTTTCCATTCCGGACAACCAGTTTATCTACAAAGCAACTGTAGAAGGCGCCGGGCGCCCGGTGGGCAATGCAGGCGTCCAGCGCTTCGCCGTGTCACCCACAAACCTTTTCTCGGCACCCTAAAGCACCGACCAGTGACGTACAGGGCAGGTACAACCGAAACCAGAAAGGTTTCTTCTGATAACATGCGATACCGCTCGCTTATCAGCCGTTTCCCACCTCTACAGCACAGCAGCACCTTGGATAAACGGCAGCGCCTCGGTATTTAGCCACGAGCGATAATCGAGCTGCCGAGCTGCCAGAGTACAGCGCGCACTTAAATACGCATATTTTGAGTAGGCGCCCGCAAACACAACCTGCCTTTTTTTGTCTCCTTCAGTTTTGCATGTTAATTGTCACGCTCGCACAGCTGAGAAATTACATCAGGCGGCGGAGCAGCTCTTCCATGCTGTTCTGCCAGTACCCTTCGGTCCTGCCCTTCTGCATCCCTGTTATTCCAGCCTTTGCCCTCTCCTGAGCAGACGCTGCCGATCGCGCTAAATTGGGTAGTGGTTTTGGAAGCGAACAAATGGGGACTAGAAAAAGACCCCAAGCTCATTTTCAATTTTGTTCCGAGCTCCTGTTTGAACTCGAGTAGTTAGGAAAGCAATAAATAGGCCAGGGCCATAGGGGAACAGCACTTGATGTACATTTGGGTCAGGGGCTACAACTAGGGTTTCTTTAAAAAACCAGAAGATATTGTATTAAAAAAAAGAAAAAAAAAAAAAGAAAATTCAAACCACAAAAAAGTTCTGTATGGAACATTTTTGGCTAGTCGCACACACGATGCTTACTTAGATACTACAGTAACAGGGCAAGCAGCGCTGCAAAACAGACAACAAGGATATTTAGAACAAAGTTTATTTCACCCAACCACTTCCACGGTGTAAACGTACCTCCCCAAACGTCTCAGCTTCTCCTTTAAAAATCGGTGTTCTACAATTTTACAAATAATTACTATGAAAAGGCAGTAACTGATGGAGGCCTTATACTTTTAGCAAAATCCGTATTTTAGTCTGTAACACTATATTATAGTCGATATATTATAATATATCGAAAATATTTTAATAGCAAAATTTCAGTCTTTGTCATTATTATATAGATCCTTAAATTACAGTTATCATTATAGTATAGTTTATTATCATAGAATCATAGAATTGTCTAGGTTGGAAGAGACCCTTGGGATCATCGAGTCCAACCATCTGCCCTACTCTACAAAGTTCTCCCCTACACCATATCCCCCAACACCACATCTAAACGGCTCTTATTATAGTATATTACAGTTTATTATAGTATATTATAGTTTATTATAGTTGCATAATTAAGCAAAATGACACAACTGTCCTATTTTTTGCTCTTCTGCCTCGTCCTTCCGATGCCTAACAAGGAATGCGTTGGTGGAAATTAGGTTGTTTTTTTAAATGGAAACTTTATTAATGATTTGGAGTCCGGTGGGCTATTTAGTTCAAGTTTGCTTTACTTTTCTCATACACGGGCTGCAAAGAATTTATGTTAGAGTGGGCAAGGCTGAAGAAAGGATTCTTGTGCTGGGCTGGAAGGCCATCGGTTCACACGCAGAGAGGCGGTGTGGCAGCAGGGCACGCTGCGAAGCGTTCACCCGCGGGGTGGCAATTTACTGCATTTTACTCCCACAGAAACTTCCTCACTAAACGTTCATGAAAAATATTAAAAATAAAATATATAACCTTAATGTCTTCAGCTGAAATTCTTGGAGCATCAAGAAGAAGACTTAAGCCCCCTCTTTAACAGAATAATAAAGCGTTGGGATCACAGATTTATCCAGATTATCCCGTGGGGCAATGTATTACACGGACTGATGTTACGCCTTCTAGCTGTGGGGTGAGCCGAAGACTGAGATACAAGTTTTCCTTTCCTTGTAACTTTGCAGAGATATTAGAAACTCTCTATTTTAGAGGGCTCCACTTGCGTCTTTTTTAAGGCAATTTTAATGCCAACGCATAATTACCAGTATGTGAAACGCCTCTACGTTCCTTACTGTCACGCCTTTTGAAACAACAAAGGGGACACTTTGGTATTCAGACAAGTAGATTTGATTAATGGAAACAAGAAGTGGCTGTTGTTTATCTTGACTCCTTTCATTCCTTCGTAGTTGGGCACTGTTTATTATCGCTCCCTTTGTAGCGAGAGAAACTGATAAAATAGTTCTTCTAATGGAATGAATCATTCAAAGAATCATAGAATGGTTTAGGCTGGAAAGGACCTTGAAGATCATCGAGTTCCAACCCCCCTGCCATAGGCAGGGACACCTCCCACCAGACCAGGCTGCCCAAGGCCACGTCCAGCCTGGCCTTGAACACCTCCAGGGATGGGGCCTCAACAACCTCTCTGGGCAACCTGTGCCAGTGCCTCACCACCCTCACAGTGAAAAACTTCTTCCTAAAAAAAGAAACTACAGAAGAATACAAAAAAACATCCACCTTTGCCATTATGGAGACAAAGTCCTTCTCCCTTTACCCTTCAGGGACATGCTGGTGTTTTTCACTAACCCTAAATTTCCTTCCAGGAAGAAAAAAAAAATCTCAAATTGTTTACAAAATTATCACAGTGGCATGAAAACTAATCAGAAGCGCCTATTCTCATCTTTTTTCAGATCCTGCTTGTATCGCTGCAGCAGCCCGCTTGTAGACCTTTCGATGACACAAAATATACACACTGGATTAGAAAGAAATTAGGAAAAAAAGTTGAGGAGACAGAGGTGACATAGCTCAGAGCTGCATTATTGAACAAGGCCAGAAAGGTTGGTTTCAAAAATGTAATTTTTAACAGTAACACGATACCTGGTAGTAGGTGGACTGCATGATGGGTTGGCTCCTTGGTACGTAGGGAGAAAACGGCGGAAAGGCAGTAAAACAAGGGCACGTAAGCAAAATGCTCCATTAGCCAGTTCACACCGCTAAACTTAAATACCAGAGTGAATCTCATGACCCTTGAAATAAAGTCTAAAAAGTCATCTGCCAAGGAACTGGCTAAGCCTTTCTTTAAAAAGAGGACATACAGTTGGAAGGCCTGTCAGCATCTGCATCAGCATTATTTGTTGGTTTCCAAAAAGTCAAAGGGGACCCTGAAAAACTGAAGACCTCTTGTCCATACAGCCCCAACTCCTGGGGCAGGTTGCCACTTTGGTTTCAGACCTGCATGCAGTCCTTCTATCTAAATAGAAATAGTTTTCGTTATACGAAATGTAGAAGAGCACCAGGTTATGAAGTCCAGAATGTCTATTTACTGATGGGTTTCTTTCATGCTTATTCCTATGAAATAAGACCTCATAAAATTGTGGGGTTTTAATTTTTTTTTTTTTTTTAATAAGAAAAGCATCTAGTCAGAAATATTTGTCCAGGTTCTATGTGAATGGTAGAAAACCCCGAAGGGCTTTCTCTCCAGCGCTTGTCCCTATGGGGAGACCTCCAACAACTTTGTCAACACGACTGAATGAATATGAAAAGCTGCTTCTACATTTGCAAACGAACAAAAAGTAACAGTGAATTCAAGAAGTTTTTGGCCTCGACTGACAGCCGGCACATTCCCCGCCGCGTACGATGCAGGGGGAGCCGAGAAATGGCGTACAAACTTACCGAGGGCGATAACTTCTCCCTGGGGATGATCAGCGGAGAGTCACCCCTCCTGAGACCTGCTGTGCGCTTCATTCGTAAGGAACATCAAAATGTATTCACAAAAAGGCAGAACTAAAAGATCGGGATTGCATGAAATACAAGAAACCAGTTACTTATTTCCGAGTTATTTATACAAGAAACCAGTTACTTATTTCCGAGTTATTTATACAAGAAACCAGTTACTGGTTAAGCAGAAACACTCTGGAAGTCGCCCCTTTGAAGAATGAAGAGCACAGAGGATGCTCTTGAAAACACTGAACGTTTTCAAGGAGTACTATCCAGTTCTAACGATAACAAGACATAAAATTTAGAGGTGAAAAGGAGAAATGAAGACTTTGCGAACAGTTACTACGGTTTCTCTGCATATAAGCAGAACTCTTCACTTTCACTCTCTCATCTTTTTGTGTTTTAATTTAAGTTTCAGTGATGGCCAATTAAAAAAAAGTTGCATAAAACTTGGTTCCTGCTGATCAATCTATCTTTTCTGAACACGGACGTCTATTCGTTTGAAACTAATTCACCTGAAATCCGGTTATGTGACGGAAAACACTAAGGCTGCGGCTGTAAGTGTCCTGCTGTCAACGCAGTTGTGCGACTGAAGCCACGTCAGGATTCAAATGAATTAAATTATTTCAGTTTAACAAATCATTGCACAGAGTACCCGCGCGTAAATATCGCACGACTGCTCACCCGCTGCAGCTCTCGCTGACTTCGAATTAACTCTCATTATTTCTCAAACACGATGTTTAAATTGATTTCTAGTAAGGGCTATTGCGTGGTCATGAGACAGCACAATATACGCCTGTTTTGCACACTGAAAAATATTTTTCTGTCTTCATTCCCCAAGGCAAACGTTTTTCCTCTTTCCTTCCTGCTTTTCACAAGGGAACCCACCTTTTCACAACATTAAAAAAAACTAAACAAACCAGACCTGGGAAAAGGATATCACTTTCAGAGAGATATTAGAAAGTTCTTAACATGCGTACTCTAACGACTTTTCTTAATTACTCGACCATCTTTCAGTTCTGCCTATTCGGTTCTAGTAAGGGCTATTACGGGGTCCTGAGACAGCACAATATACACCTGTTTTGCACAGTGAAAAATACTTTTCTATCTTTGCTCGCCAAGGCAAATGTTTTTCCTCTTTCCTTCCTGCTTTTCACAAGGGAACCCATCTTTTCACAACATTAAAAAAAAGAAAAACAACGAACCAGACCTGGAAAAAGGATATCACTTTCAGAGAGATATTAGAAAGTTCTTAACATGCGTACTCTAACGACTTTTCTTAATCACTAGATCATCTTTCAGTTCTGCCTATTCGGACAGGTCTAAGAACGTGAAAAAGCTGATAAAACCCGAGCAAGCCCTATCTTTTCGCTTTGGAATTGAAGACGGACTCCAGGACGGGAGGGATATTGATGGTGAAGGTAAACAAAGCAGGCTGAGCCCTGCCTTCTTCCCGCAGCCGCAGCACCCGACCTGGCGTCTGAAGAGATGCTGATGCTCGCAAACACCGTTAAGTCATGTACTCAATTCCGCTCAACTACTGGTGTGAAATTTTAATCAAAAAAAAAAAACTAGAGAGCTCATTCAAAAAAGAAATTAGTGAAAAAACTTTGGTCGTCTCTCATCAGTGAAAACTGATTTAGTTATGCAAATTACTGCTATGAATATTAAACCACTGATGAAAGGTTTTTAATGAAGGGATCTTTTGTTTTGGAAATGCAAGGGTATATGCTTTAATTTCTTGCTAATTTACTGTTCTTTGATAATGTTCGCATTTTCCCCAAAGTGACTTCACTGATGGGTTTAATACTGTGAATAGAACTACAGGCCAACAATACTGGTTTTGACAAGCCTTCCCCTGTGTAACTATAGATCATGATTTGCAGCCCCTTATGCACAATTCTATTAGGGTGAATTTTGTCTACAGGGCTTTCCATGAAATGAATTCTCATTTTAATGTTAGCCTCCTGCAGTTTTTAATTTTTAATCTGTAATATGAAATTGCAAATTTTACAAACATCATTTGAAAAAGCCACTAGGACAGAACCGAATGCCAAAGTTTACATATTGCCTAATTAGACTGTTATGAGAAGCAGCTTATCAATGTCAAGCCAAAGATCATCAAAAAATCCAATTACTAATTTGAAAAACACATATATTTATGGGTTCATTTTGTTTAATTTGCATCCGATTAGCTTAATAATTGTTTAAAAATTGTATTAAGGTTAATAATTTTGGTTCAGTTAGCGACGCACCTGGGCTGCCAAAGCGGTTGAACAAATTAGTCGGCTACCCTGCCTAAAACAAAACTCAACCGTGATCTTTTCCATCACAAAGCACAGAGAACTCATTACTCAAATGACAAAGCAATTTTAAATATGAAAAGGTATCAAATCCGCTTACTAGCTGTCTCTCTTTACGGCTGTATCATGGGTCAAACGCTGAGGAGGAAGGACCCGGTCCGCGTGGGCTCTCCTGAACCTTTCTGGAGGACGCACCTCATTGTACCACGCAGTACGTTGTGTCTTGTAAGAGACAGCCAAGATCTGCTTTGCCATCCTAACGCAGCGCAGGAGGATTCGGCCTTTTAAAAGTTGGCATTAAAAGGGGAAAAACAACGTGCAACGCAAAGGGTTTTCTTCTCTACAGTCAATTTAAGTGAAACTTCAAAAGTTTACACTTCTGGCAATGAATAAATCTATGAAATAGGTCTTACGGCTGGACTTGATGATCTTAAAGGTCTTTTCCAACATAAATGATTCTATGAAATAGGTGCCCCATCCGACACTACTTAACAACTTTAACTCATGTGAAAGGCTCAGCACTCTCCTGTTCCTCCCTGGTGGTGCGTTGGTGAGGACAGCGGTGTCCTCAGAAAACACAGTAGCTTCCCGAGAGGGAACTGCTGAGTCAATGGACGATACTGATCCTACGGACCAGCACGCTACACCTACGGACAAAAACAAGCTGGGAGAGGCAGACCGGGAAGGTGGTGTCCGTGTTTCATCAGGTGACGTGAAAGAGCCTCTTCTCACTGCGGCAGATGAGCAGACTTGGCCCTGAAACTCAAAAGTCAACCTCAGTCCACAGCTTCCTTTATTAAAATGGGAGCGTGGTTGAGGAGGGCCACCTTTTGCCAGGGGATGCTCGTCTTTCCCTTTAGTTAATGGAAAGAAGTAGGTTTCTCTAGAGGGCGAACAAGAGCAGAGACCCAAGCTGAAGCGCCCTGGAGGAACTGCCTCGTCTCTGCTGACTACACAGGGATCTTGGGAGGCAAGTCTCCGGATGATCAAATTAGTCTTTGTGCCTGCATCATTCCCTAATTGGCATTAGGTCTACCAACTAACGAACAATGTAGAGCGTAACAAAGGAAGCACACACAGGAAAAGAAGAAAAATTAGCCGGTGCTAATTGGTGGTCTTAACTTTGCTGATAGCAATCACAAACACATTTTAAGAGGAGGGCTACACAGTAATGCACACACTCTGAAAGACACTACAGTATATTATATATATACACAGTGTGTGTGTGTATATATATATATAATGATTATACGATTGTATCTTGCTAAATTGACAGACTTGAACTTCAACAGATAAAAACCGGTGGTTTGTCTCCTGGTCCATCCACCAGATGAGACTGCTGGAAGTCTCAGTTTTAGTTGTAAATTTAGTTGCAGGCTTTGACTGGAAACATGCTCTCGGTGGGTTCGATTAAAATTGATTTGGCCTTCAACTTGTCTTGTGCGTGATTTCTGACAAAACGATCTGGTTGACCCTCCTAGAGGGTTTTGTCATTTTCCATTATTTAAAAATAGGTCATTCAGAGCTTTATGAACACACGCAAAATATTAATTACGAAGTTCACGCAACACAATTTTGGTTAGCTTGTGGAGTATCTTCTCTTTCAAAGAACAGCAAGGATTTGTGACACTGTGCTGTGCTTCAGATTTACATGGTAAATGGACTTTTAGTGGTTAAGAAAAGCCCAGTTTTCAAATAACATTTACAGCTCTGATTAGTTGGATTTTTAGGAAAATTTATTTGACCTTCTTAAGGGCAATAAAACTGCATCTTTTCCTGGTCTTCTTAGACACTGTATTTCAAAATACTTCTAGAGTTGCAAAAGTAAATATGTTTGATAAAGACATAGACGCAACTCCCTCTGAAACTAGCAGAAGAGAAGATCATGAGCTCATTTCTGTGCCATACAGTAGCCATTTAGATTTCCTTCTATTCTTCCATACCTATACAGAGCAGCCTGGAAAAGGCCCTTAATAAGTACAGAACATCCCCATTTCCATTCCACCATGCTAGCGCTTCTTAAACTGTGTCTTTTTCTAGAAAATACAATCCTCTCCCTGAAGGAAATAATACTAAGAAAACAAAATAGAAAAGCTAAATATTAAAATGAAGTTGTTTTATTGGAAATATATTTAGAAATACTTTTCAAACAGCTGCAAATCTGTGCAGTCCTTTTTTCTCCTGCCATCAATGGCAAAAAATGGTACATTTCTGGAAATCACATGCAAATTTTTTGTTTCAAGAGCTTCTTTATCAAGAGCTTCTTTATTTTGCAGTGGAAGAACTTATGTGTGTACATTAAAACAACAAACCAACAAAATATTTGTCTGTTGAAGCATTCAGACTTGATTGAACTTCTCTTTCAAAATACTATCGTATCGCACTTCGATGAGGCCAGACCTCTCCTAATGCTTGGACTTCTGTGGATAAGGATGTGTATCAGCAACACATTTTAAACTGCTGTTCTGAAGTCAGAATAGTTTTTTTTTTTTTATTCCTAAATGGACACTTAAGAGTAAGACTTCTCTCACACAGTTCATGTTTTAAATGTCCATACATCTTGAGGTACAATAAGCCATGAGGTGTCTTCTGTCAAGATTTTTGTTTTGATTACTTGATCTTACTGTCATACTGTAAGCTTTAAAATGCAGTAATTTTACTCCTGCGATTCTAATAGTAGCATTAAAAGTAAGTGTTAAAAACGTTGATTTGTTGTCAATGCTTCTTCCTTACTATATGCAGACAGAGGAATATTTGTCTCAAAGTGCCTAGGTTCCTTCTGCCTTTGGTTAAAACATATCCCTACAATCTGGAGTGACCCGGACAAGGTGATCCTGAATTACAATGCTCAAAATCAGACGTGCCTGGATATTGAAATACTTTTTTCCCCCCTGTGTTTATGCGGTATGCCTACCCTTAATTCTGAACTCTGCCTGTAGGTCTCCGAGTTCCTAAGGCATCTAGCAGGGAACATAATTTTCAGTTTACTTTCTATACTCTTAAATAGTACAATTTGATTTTTTTCCCTAAGTATAAAATATGCAGAGTATGACTTTTGAAAAGACAGAGGACTGTCTTTGCTTAGGTATCACATAACATCGATCACAGTTTTTAAATGAGGATATGGCCACCCCTTCCCAAGTACAGAGACCACATAGGAATGATTCCTAGTTTGGGCTGGGATGGGCAAGTACCTTACTTTTCACAGGACCATCACAGTTTTTACTGGGTTTTTTTTGTTAAAATTGATATTTACTATTTCTTGTTAAAATTGATACTTCACAGTGAAAGACAGCAAAGTTTTACTCAGTACTACTTCTGCCATCTATCTTGTAGAAGCTGTGGCTACCAAACATCAGGTTTGGGCCACAAGAGTGTATTTTAGCCGTGTACTATCCTGGGTTCTACTGGAATTTTAAAATTCCTCCTTGAAAATAATGTACTATATTAATATGGAGAACTTCTTAAACTCATTTAAAAAAAATAAAATTTACAATACTGAAGATCAGATCACTAATTTTTCTTGAGTTTTCCAATACACGGATGTTTTTCTAATTTTTGGTGTTGATATCTACTACTATTTTCTTTATCATAGGGATGACTTAGTGAGGAAAAGCGATGATGACAGTGCTAATCACAGATTGACAGGTACTAAAATCCCTGCTAGGCATAGGTACTCACGTGAACCATAAAAACATATTAGTATCTATCCTGAGAACCACAAAAAGCTATCAGATGACCCGATGTACCTGACAGTTAAAATTCTAGTTGGGTTTTCATTACCTTTTTTAGTACTATAAAAGGAAAGCTTACTTCATGACACGTTCAAGTTTATTGCCTCCACAAATTTAAGCCTTTGAAGTGCATGTACCCCTAATCGCAAGCCTGAGAATATTCACTAATAATGACTTTTGGAGTTGCACATAACCTCCCATGCAAGTTTTAAAAAGGGTGCGAGTCCCACCTGTCTCCGAGTTTTTTTTTGCGACCTCCTCTGAGTATCAGCCATCAATTATATTCTAAAGAAACAGGAAAGGAAGTTGAAGTGGGACTCTATGGAGACAAGATCCTCAAAGATCATCAATTACCTGATATCTTTTAATCTTTGAGAATTGCCTCCATCAGATCTCAGCCTTTGGGAAATTATCAAACCTGAGAGTGTTTACAACTCGGCATCAAGGTTAACAACTGCAATCACGCCGCTCTCTCAAAATAGCATTGCACCTTAGTGTCAAGTCAGGAGAGGAATGCCATGGAAAGACACAAATTAAAAGGTGGAAAATTCAAACCAATACAAGTTTTCTTTCCACACCTCATGTAATTAAGCAGCTGATCTAGCTGTCAAGAAACTCTTTCAAGCCAAGAACTTACAGTGTTCAGAAAGGATATTGGGTATGAAAGAGAATGTCAAGAACAGAAAGAACTGTGGCATTGATTACAATGCAGGTTTGAAATATTAAAATCCAGTTTTGTTGTCAGGGATTTTTTGAAGGTTTTTAAACCTTCCATGACAATCAAGCTGCTTTTTCAACCTTATTTATGTAATGGAAGTAGAAAGTCCATATATTTTTAATAAGCGTGGAGATTAAATTTAGAGTATATACATAGGTTCCCACAGTGAACTAATGTAGGACAGTGACAATCAACAGCACAGCAGTGAAAATGCCATCAAAAGGCTGTTAATACTAACACTGCTAGAAAAATAACATGTCTCCTGCTTGAATAATAAATACCCTGGGGATATGTAAAAGATGTGTAGATCTGGCACCTGGGGACACGGTTTAGTGGTGGACTCGGCGGTGTTCGGTTTACAGTTGGACTTGATGATCTTAAAGGTCTTTTCCAACCAAAGCGATTCTATGATGCTAAATATCATCAACAGTCAGCTCGCTCTATTGAAAACAAGGTTTAAAATATTTATTTCTTCTTCACTACGGGTTCAAGATCACTTAACAAGCCTGAATACCCAGCTGACTAAAAGCCCAGCCTTAGAAGGTAACAATTTTGTGACCACATTTAATAAGGTGTGACCGTGCTCTTAAACACAAAACCAAGAAATATATACCAAATATATACCAAACAAGAAATTTAGTGTATATTCACTATCTTACTATATCCATGTAACATTTTATTTAAAAGTAATACAAATTAACAGCCTTTTAAAGGTTACGTATTATACCACTCCTGAAAAATTTCTTGATCTTTATTAATATACTTGCTGGTATTTCTGGAATATTATCATTTCTTCTAAAGGGAAAAGAAAAAAAAAAAAAAAGAAAAAAAAAAGAGTCCTGTGCACTATTTGGCACCACTTAGTTTCTTACGCTGTTCTTTTTTCCCCCTCCTTGGTCTAAAGCAAACACGCTGCTGATGGAAAGGCTGACAGCTACGGTTTTGGGTTGGGGTTTTTTTTTAACATTAATTCACCATGGACATTTACCACCATTTTTCAGCAACATTACTTACTATTTATTCTCCATTGTCTTTTTCCATGTATGATGATCTTTTAAAGAGATTTGTAGATATAAATATTTGTAGATATAAATATATAGAGAGATATATACATAGAAATGTAAATGCAAACATACCCATGGATAACTCTGAGTGCAATTTTATGCACCCCTGAAACCCCAAGTCATTATAAAAAATATGAAAAGTCATATTTATTTTTTTACCACCATAAAACAAAAGCTTTCTAGGACCGAGGCATTAAAAGCTTTCAAAATTCACAATCAAAACTTGCTAGTTAGATGGCTAAGCAACACACTCTCTAGGACAGCAACGCTTTACTGCAGACAAACAAATTATGATCTGATCTTCAGAACTGCAAAAACTCTTCCGACACTAGAGGTCGGCTGTTTATCCATTTTCCTTTTCACGTTATGCCCCTTTAAAATTATACAAATGTTTCTTTAAATGAAATACAAACCGTGTTCTTCCAACCGTACACTAAAAAAATCAGCTGGATCTTTGCTGCAATCACTTGTAGCTCATACTTTTGGGTAGAAAATGACACTGTAAACTCACATCCCAAAAGTAAATAAATTGAGGCAGTTGATAGAGTTACAAATGTCTCCTCACAGAGTATTTTACAATTTATATCAAGCATGAGCATTATAGCGTCTTTGAAGTCTTTTAATGTACTTTATACTTTAACTTTTACTGTATTTCAATTTTGTGTCGAAATGTTCTGCACAGAGACCCCTGTTTTTCCCTGGAATATTTACTTATCATAAAACTTAGAATAACAGCCCATTTTTAGAAGGCATTTTGACATAGTAGAACAATTGTGATTTGCATTCTTTAAGGACTCCACCACCTATTTGGGGTTCATTTTCTGATTTCCAAGGAATTTAACTAGCAAACAAAAAGTCACAAGTGCTTTACCTGATTTCTGTATCTGCCCAGCTGACTTCATCTTCTGTCAGGATGATCACAAAATGATCTTTCAGAAAAAGCAAAAAGCCTGCTGAACACAAATATAGAAGAGAGAGAGTGAAGCAGAAGTATGACAGTTTGGGAATTATTTTTTCAGCTGTTTTGTAGCTTTACAGGGTTTTTTAAAACTAGTCATTCAGTTTCCTGAATAGGCCTAAATATCTGGCCATTAGAAGCATTTATAACTTACAGAGGGTATATATTTTGGAAATTTCAACAGTTTCCTGAAAGGAACTGAGTGTAGGTATGAGTTCAAGAGATAACAAAGGACACATGGCATAGGGTGACAACCACTCATTCACACATACGTATTTGCCAGTAGTGTTTGAGGAAAGATTATCTTAATTTGAGAAATTTGAGAACAAATTGCAAGGTCATTTTTGTATGCTTTCTTACAGAAAATAATTCTAGGTTTTGTATTTTCCCTTGTTACAAACCGACTGTGAGGCTCACGCGATGAAGACATTTCCTCTCTGTCCAACTGAATTACTGTGATGCTACAGCTAATATTTGTCATCGCAAGATGGTTCTCCAAAACTGCCATTTTCTATTACCAGCTCCCAAACCGTCCAGCGGAAATCTGTGAAGAAATGCTGTGTTACCTCTTAGTATCCATGAGCACCGGACTGGAGCGCTACCAGCCAGGATGTGGGTACAGCAGTCTTGGTCCATGGATCACCATTCAGTTAGGACTGGAACACCAGTTCTTCTTTACTGATGCTTAACCCTCAATAAATATTATAGTAAAAGTAGTAAACAAGTTCACTGCCACACAGATATTAAATGTCAATCAAGTATTAATTACACAGTTAGTGTGTTTAGAAACATGTAAACTAAAGTAACAGCAATAGTTACTATTAGTTGTACTGTAACTTGGCTCTAAAAATTGAATTTCATTCAGCTATGTTTCATTCAGCTAGCAAACAGCTAAAGTATTCAAATAGCTTATACCTTAGAATCTAATCCACAGCTAAAATCTATCTAAATTTTTATTTAACCTTGAGCATCGCTTTCATTGAAGGAGATCTTGACATGGGAATGTAAATCCTTATTTAACTATTTTCTCCCTAAGGTCACATACACATCAACGCAAAGCAACCCTCCAAGGACTTCTTCAGATTCATAAACTCAACATTGAATCTACACAGCAGGTTCTAACGCTTCTTCCACAGGTTTGTAGAGAGCTCCTATTTGACTTGAGCAATGCTGCGGGTCGCTGGACCTTTCCAGGCAGAATTTGGCCAGAAAGCAACCTTTCCTCCCTCTGATAACTGGCCTCTTCCTTAATTAACGATAAATAAATCATTAACATACTATGAAGGAAATGTTCTCTATGTATCAGCAAGGCAGAATCTGAACTTCTTTCTACGCTGAAAAGAATATACATATTAAATATATAACTTTGATAATCATACTGTACATATGCATAGAAAATAGAAAGGATTTAAGGTGTTTGAGGCTGATGGTGGGTTTGGGATGGATGGATGAACGAATTATACTGCAGCAATCACACATCCTCTGTTCAAAAAGACCTTTCTCACGATCTGTAGCACCAATGAAGCGCACAGCATCTAATGATGACATCAAACATATTTAAATACCATCACACCAGAATAGTTCACTATTTCCATTAAAAAGAACATGAGTAAGATAGATACTGAGCATGTAGGAAAGCGAAGACGGTTGCTTTGATCGTTCAAAATTCCGGCAATAGAGGCTGGAGAATGACAGGTAATCGCCAATGTTAAACTCCCTTTTTCTTAAACACCCAGCTTCAGAAGTACACGTCACTGCAGTGAAGTAGCTTTAACTTGTACTGACAGAATCCTTCCGAGAGACAAAAGAAATGCCCAGAAAAGCTACTGCATTTGAGTTCTTCAATAAAATCATGACAACCTCTGCTTCCTTTTTTATGTTCCATCCTTTGCTTTCTTCCATTATAAGAAAGTAACCTGCCCAGATTAAAAATCAAAGATTGATGCTGCAGAAAAAGTTAGCAGTGAACTTTTTCTACCGTGTTTCTTTTTTTTAAGTTAGTGTTGGCACACTACCAACAACGATGAAGCATGACTCTGGAATACAGAGAAATAGGGTAATTTGAAAATTTTCTAGGGAAGAAATTTTCTAGAGGAAAGAGAAGACTTGTTTCTTTTGCTAACCCTTCAGTTAAAAGCTTTGCCTCAATTCTTCCTGAGAAGTTCACCAACAAAACTTCAGAGGTGTGTTTGAGGTAGACTTGCAATGTCAAATTCTTCAAGTGGAAATGTAGTTGCCAACACAATACATCTTTATAGAATTTGAATCAACATGATTTCACGTAAAATATCAGTTCTACAAAAAGGCACTACAAACGAAGGAGAAGTTAGTCTTACACCAGGATCTAACTTTAGAGATGTCTCCTCGTTCTAGAAAAGTAATGGGGGCACGTTCTTTTAAGAGAGACTCTACTGCCTACCTTAGACATTGTGGTTAATATTCCTTATTAGTCTTTGGACCACATCTGTGTAACAGCGAGGTTGTCTGTGAAAGTAGGAACGAGAAAAGTAGGCAATTCCTGAAAGACAATTTTGCCTGGGAGGGGCGAAACATCAGCCATGGAGGAGAATTCACAGTCGTTTAATCTGACCTGGCCCTCGGTTAGCTTTCAGACTAGGAGCAAACACAAGTAAGAACGTATCAAACGGAGTCACTGGAGAAAAAAAGAAAAAAAGAACTCCTTAGTATCAGAAAAATATTCCTCAGTGCGTACCTGTATTTCCCACTCATGCCATATGGTTTGTGTGTGTGCTTACGCAGAGGAGACCGCTTTTGTTTCAGGTGAGATGGTGGGACTTTGCTTTCCTCTGAGATTCTAGGGCTAAAGTTTTAGGGATGCCATGATTGGGAAACAGAGTTAAAAAAGAAAAAAAAAAAAAGAAAGAAAAGCCAAACCATGTTCTACTTCTTATGTCGTTTCTATTGCTTGGGTCAATTTTTTTTACCATTTTTTTCACCCTTCTGTTGCTCCCCCCGCTCCCCCATGTTAAATATATGTGATTTACTCCAAATCAGTGCTTCTGTTCCTTCTGAGAATGAAGTGCATACACAGCTGATCTTCAAATCCTATTCAAAAAGCGAAATATTTTTCGGTTTACTTGTCAAATCAGAGCCACAAAACACTTCGGTTTAAAAATCCTCTTTAAAGCCCTTACTGGAGAATGTAGAATCCCTGGTTCTCTAACATGAGACAATAACAGAAACTGTCTTAAATCAATTCCGAAACAGATAAGCTTCAAAAGCGTACGGCGCTCTGTGAGTGTCAATTAGGACTAGCACGGTTTTTAGAGTAAGAGGACAAAACCAACAATCATCTTTTGGAGGGAATTTCTTGGACTGTCTAAATAGGCCATTAGGACATATTTTGTTAAGAGAAACATTGTCATCTCTGGTATCTCAGCAGACACAGCCAGCTATTAAGTTATGGACAATTTTTTAGTTATTGTAGGTATTTAAAGTCCATTTAGTTAGGGCAGGCATTAGCTGCTCAACACAAAACCAACACAGAGCGGTTACTTTCTTGTGGAGTGGAGCACAAACTAATAAGCCCGATTAGCTGCATGCAGAGAAAGCTCAGCCACCACTGCACTGCGCTGCTGAGAACACACACAGCGACACTCTGGATTCTGGCATGGTTTGTCAGCCCTAAACTCATCAGCAGGCTTGTGCTGACAGCGGCTGAATCGGTCAGATATGTATCGTCACAACACTTCTGGCTGTGAGTCTGGAGATTGGAGAATGAACGCAGAGAGCCAGCTCAGCTCTGAGCACCACCTGAAATGAAAAGCCCTAGGAGGTACTGACTGGATTTGGAAGAGCCAGCTGTGACTAAGCAGGCTTCAGGGTCCAAACTGCTTCATTTATTTCCATTACCTAAAATATCCCCAGCTTCCATTACCCCTATAACGGGGAGCTGATTACAAGTTCCCTCTGAAGGGAAACACCGAATCCAGTAGTTGTGGCTAATCAAGAGCAGTAGAGCCACTTCTCATCTATCTGAAAAGTTGAGTGCCAATGCAGGCTTAGATGAAAACACAGTTGAGACCGAACGTATTCTGACATTGCTGTGAAGTATCTATTGCGCTGGAAAGTTTCTGATCTTTATTTTCCTGTGCACTGGATATATCTCCATATGCAGGTATATATGTGACATCTTTTTTGCATATAAGACCACTCAGTGAATACACTGGTCTGCTCATCTCACTGGCAATCTATTTGCTATGCACAATTCTGCACAAAAAGGTCAACACCCCCTCTTATACCCTATTTGCAGCTGAGAGTTCAAGAACTGGCATGAAAATTGCAAAGCACTCTCCAAGTGCTCTCTACACATTAACCCATCGTACCAGAGGTGCTCAGGCATCTGTCTCCAATCGATCACAGCTAGTTCTCACGCTGAACATGCAGTAGATGCCTTGATATTCAGAATTATACGCAGCAGCTCAGCAGCCCAGGTTGCCAACGTGCCACGGTTTACCACTGCGGCAGCAGGGCTGAAATGAAAAACAACGCAACCACTTCATGGCAGCGGTGGAAACTTCCCCAGCGTTCTCTGGCAGCACACCTCAATGCACCAGCGCAAGGCTTCGTTCTCCTTTGGTACGGAGGATGCTTCCCCACACAATGCTTACTATCTAAATTAGAGAAGATTATGTGACCCACTGTAATTGCTAAGAAACAGTTGCGTGTTACACAATTAAACATGGAGCGTTTTCTCAGAGCAATAGCCTTCAGCACTGTTTTCTGTTCTGGAAAAAACAGTCTTGGCCTCTGCCTTAATTTATCATTAGGCCAAAAATTATTGCCTTGAGTAACTACGGATTGATATTAGCCTGAAAAGATAAAAGAGGTACAGCCACTTACAGGCACTTGATTCTCTTATATTAGAACAGAGGAGAAAACGTACAGATGTGAGCTCAAAATCCAGCAAGCCTGTGGGGCTCACCTGGAAGAAGGTACATACATCAAAAGCCTCAGGAGGTTGAAGCATTACTGTATTTCCTCTTCATATCCACATTTCATAGGAAAGGCTACCAAGCCGAAATAAGAAGAGCTTGCTGTATTTCTGCAATCAGGACAGGATGTAGAAAAAACTCCTTATGGCTCAGTGAAACATCAATGTGAAAGCTGAACAGCAGTTGAGCAGAAAAGCCAAGTTCTGAGCAGAAACGCCAAGTTCTGAGCAGAAACGCCAAGTTCTGAGCAGAAACCTTCATTCAGAGGGATCAGCAAACAGGACATAAGTGCAGAAATGATTTCTCAAGGAGCTGAACGCCAAGGAAAAGGAGAGTTCTCCAAACGGAAATTTTGCTGCAACATAAGATACAACGACACATACAGCAGCGCTCTCCAACACGTTTACCTTGATATCATGTTCGGCATTTCATTTTCTTTGGACGTTGTCATTTAATACTGTGCATCGCTAATTCTTCCCCTCTTTGTTCTCTGCTGAGATCTTGCCATCTTCTGCAAAACATTCGGCTAGGAGACAATGACCCTCTTTTCCATTAGAATGTCAGATGCTAGGAAAAACAGGGTAAGAAATGCTACATCATCAATGCTAACAATAAAATCTTCCTTTTAGCACAACTTTCAAATAATAGCATAGCTTATGAGTTTAAACCTACAGCTGTGTCTGCAACACTTCGGTGTTTCAGGGTTTTTTAACCTCCTAAGGCACACTATAGTGGTAGTGGGGTTCTGACAAAATGATCCCCTATACATTAACTTCAAGGGGTTACAAATGCTAAATTACTTTGTCCTGTTTCCCTTCAGTGCATCAGTTGATGGCTATAGTCTGTGGGCTTCTCTGAAAACAGCAGGGGATACTTCTAGGAAGCAGCCAGTAGGGGCTGATAGAGCATTAGGTTCATGAAAGGTGGAGTTTTGGAGTCTGTTTTGCAGTTAAGTAGACTTAGAGCCATGAACTAAGTGCAAGGGGAAAAAGACCACCCTTTCGTAGGACGAGAGGAAACTGGAGAAGTTCCTCAGCCTGCTGGGACTTAATATAAATATAGATCCAATAAAGCAGGTATGATGCTGAAAAACTCTTGGAGAGTTACAGTCCAGACCTACTGCTACAGTCACTGTGACAAGCTGCATGAAGCTGCATGACCTGAAAGTTAGGAAGATCCTGTGCCATAGATCAATTAAACACTCTGGGTAAAGATGTTCCTCACATCTGGAAGGCTTAAATTGAAGCTGGAGAAAAGACTCCTCAATCCTATAGCAATAACCATCACCATGTGCCAACTCTAACCACAAAACAGGTTTGGGGGTTGCTACTATTTCAAGAGGAATAGACCATCCACCGGTCCTGATCAGTGGAAAGCATTTAACTACGGTACAGCAAACACATGCACGATTCATGAGCTAATTTGAAAGTATGACTAGATCTACAGCATCTTACACTTAAAATCTACACACTAGAATTGAAGTCTAGAAAAAAATAAAGTGCACTATGACAGGATAAAGTGCCCAAAGCATTTAAGAAAATAGGAATATGGACACAGCACATTCCACATATTAAAAATACTTTAAAAAATCCTTCATATCATATCACATCTGAGCTCTGAATGCCTGGACAGCATCCAATGCATTCCTTACTTAAACTGACTATTTTGGATTTTGAAGAAAGAGAACTACAGACTTCACAAACAAGAACTCACCTGAAGAAAGGGCCATTCATTATCATTCCCAAAAAGAAGAGCTGACAAGAACATCCAAACATAGCATCCAACTGTCTTTCAGTAGAAACATCTGCAACTCCTCACAGACTAGATAAAAATGTGGACTTTTAATTCTGGTCTTAATCCTGCACAAAAGTCAGTTGCCCCAGAGGAGTTTTATCCCTTTCTGCAGTAACAGGAAGCCCCCAGCCTTGAAGACAAATGCACGCGCTATTACCTCACACTGAAGACACCGATCTCTAAAAACGGTCTCCAAACCGCTACTCCACGTTTAATTAACTCTATGAAAAAGGGCAACATCACAACTTCATACACTCACTACTCCTGTCTCTTACCAGCACTCACTTACACATGGAAGTGCTGCACAGTCTGGCCACCTTTACAAGAGAAGCGTCTGCGCTGCAGAAGACCCACAGTGCGCTTTCAAAAACCTGCCGTGTGGCTAGAAAGAATCAATCTTTGAAAGACACTGTAAGAGGACAGTGATAAGTATACATTCGTAACTGTACTTATGAACAGAAAACACACAAGTCCCAAATTGTTTACAAATTTAATGACTTATAAATCTGCGCTTTTAAGTACAACGAACTTCTTAAAAAAAAAATCAAAATTTCAGCATAATTCCCCTACTACATCTATACGTTTTTAAAGAATATTTACAGAACTGCAATGAAAAAAAAAAAAAGACTTAAGCACAGGAAACTTTGAGCAGAAAATAGCTTACAATTAAACTGGCAGTAAAGCAATATGGCTTTCTGACTGCTGTACTGATTAACAGAAAGAGGGATAAATACTGTTACAAAAAGATTTATTTTTATGTTTGCAGCTTCGCACAAGCACCCCATGGTTTAGGAACCACTACACATAGACAAACCTATTAAAACAGATATCTACGCTGCATCTGTAAACCCATTAAGAGATATATTTTGATATCATAGTTCAGTGATTGCTTTATAAAATATGAGCTTAAAAATCTGAATGCAAGTCAATTCACATTAAAAACCTGAAATTTAATTATTGAATCAACTTTAAAACTGGTTCTGTGACTGTTAAGACTATTTTCTTGTTCTTGCACTCGTTCTTGTGCTTGATCTTGTCTTCCTGTCCGTCCCTTCAGCAGTCCGAGTAGCCCTTACAGCCTCTTTGCCAAGTTCTTCTTTAGTTTTGCTTCTTTTTTCTTTTTGCAGCGATCTATTTTCATCATTCTCTATTTGTACACAAAAAAATTAACTGTAAATTTATCATAAACCAAACATTTTACATAAAATTTAATCTTCAGTTACATTGTTTTTAAAGGAAATGTCCCTAATGACTACATTCCAAAGATTACATCTATGAATTCAACAAACCCGTTACAAACCCCATACTTATGCACATCCAATATCCTTTAAGATAGATCCCTGAGGACTTACAGCTATTTCCGAAAGTAGGTTAACATTAATGAGAGCACCAAACCCAATTAGCTACCATTTTAGCTAAAATTCTTTCCACTGATATGTAAAACTAAAATATATCCAACATTGAAGAAAAATCCTACCGAAATGAGTATATAGTAACTAACTGTTTTACGGTCCAGATAAAGATGGAATGTCAGGCTATTAACTGTAAAGACCGGACACCTATGTAAGTACTTAGATAGCACAGAAAAGTTAAGCTGCTCCAAAAGAGAAGCATCAACCCAAGCACCAGACATAGAAACTGTCACTAATATCCATGTGAGGTAAGATGACCTCCCTGGAAAAGAAGCTACCCAGGCAGGTAGTAAGGTATGGGAAGAGATCAATCATTTGGCAAGTACATATATCAGCAGCAGGAAGAAGGAACTAGCAAGTGTGTAAAGGGAAACAAAAGAAAACTCAGTAAATGAAGACAGATACATGGCAAAAATAGAGGTACATATTACATGAGGATAAGCGTATGCAACAGAAAAGGGAAAGAGCCAAAGAGAAATGAAACAAAGGGCATGGTCAAATCACAATAAAGTTTTTAACACAATTTAGCAGGAAATTCCTCAATATGTAGCTCTAAATGTTCACTGTTATTTCTATTTGCATGCATTTATTTGATAATATTTTCTAATTGCACCATGGTGGCTTTTAAGTTACATCACATCAAGCTGAAAATCCTAGGGAGTATTTTAGATGTCTGCAGCAAGAGTTCCATAGGCCAAGGGAAAGGAAAACAGCAAAGGAGGAAATGGGAGACTCAGGGAACTTTAGCTGTCTTTTTAGCTTCAAGCCCTTCTAGCATCAACTTCAAAAAACAGCTGATGACTAGTAAAGGTCCTCCAAAACCTACACACATAAAAGCAAGAGCTTAGATTGTATTTAGAAGAAAACAAGATGAACAATGGGTGCTACAAACGTGATTACCATGTTCTGCCATTACCACCTTCTGCATGTAAGCTAGTTGCTGTATTTACTCTAAGCTGTAATTCACTGTTATGGATTGAGACAGAATGTATTATAGGAGAGGATGAAAACATTTCAATACCCCAACAGAGGAAGAATGCCTGTCATATCCCATAAACCAAATCCCTTCTACTTAGGAAAAACATCTTGTTTATATAAGATAACATAGGATAAAATAGACCTTATTTACTTCAGTCTTCTTGCTATATTGAAGACCTGCTCTCTATCTATATTAAAGCATGGAAGCCCACAGTAATACTAAAGTTTTGTACACATTATTGTTATATCTATAAACAACTTTACTATACTTAGAAAATAGGAAGCAAATTCTTGCCTTACCTGATTTTAATTTTTTGGATGATAAGTCATCTGCTGGCAACTGACATTTTCTTCTGCGAGAAGTGGAAGTTGCCTGTTGCGTAGGGTTAACATCTTTTCCTTTTCCAGACTGCTTATCTTTTTTGGAACCAGTGGATGTCAAACACGCATTCTGAGTTTCTGAAGCATTACCATTTTCTGGCAAGTTGCTCTTTGTACGGATAGAAGTAGCTGCCTCTGGTGTGAATTCTACCTTTTTCCTTTTATTCCTCAATTGCCTTGTTTTTTCCTGGGATGAATTATTTTCTAGAGATGTATCTTCACCTTCTTTAAGAATCCTCTTTTGACCTCTACCTTTGGGCAAGACAGGTTTTTCACTGAGAAAAGCAGACCTAGGTTCTTCAGATTTGGAAGAAATTCTTGTCTTTCTGCCCACTCTTGATGGATTTTCTTTTGCAGATGGAGCTATGTCCAAAAGTTTACTCTGTTGTTCTTCAGGAGTTTCATTCTTACCATCTTCTGGCAAACCTTGAAGTGAGGTGGAACTAACAGCCAGCGAAGTGATTGTTTGCCTTGAGTTCCCTTTTGAAAGATCCATTTTTTCTTGGGAAGTAGAATTTTCCAAAATCAGCTTTTTTGCTTCCCCATAATTATTCCTTCCACCACTTTCTTTTGATAAGCCCCATTTTCCCTGCATAGAAGTAGAACTTATGGGTTCTAAGACGACAACAATTTCTCTCCTTCTGCCTTTTCTCAGTTGATTTTCTTTTGCAGATAGATCGAAAGTTTCTAATGGAACATTTTGATCTTCTTTAGGGGCTTCTTCCCTACCATTATCTGCTGGCAAACCACGTTTTCCTCTAAGAGAAATATAATTAGTTGTGTGTGATGCCAGAGCAGTTTCTTTCTTTCTGCCCCTTCCTAATGCCTTCTCTTTTGCACAGGACACTGTTTCCAAAGGCATATTTTGTTCTTCATTAGTACTCTCCTCTTTATCATCAGTTTCTGACAAGCCACGTTTTCTCTGGAGAGAAGATGAACTTTTTGCCTCTGCTGCTAGATCAATCTTTTTCCTTTTGTCCCTTGCTGATGCATTTGCTTTTGCCTGCAAAGTTTCATTTCCCAAAGCTGGATTTTGATCTTCTCTCACAGCCATCTTTTTATCATCACCTCCTAGCAACCCACGTCTTTTTCTGATAGAAAGAGATCTAGGTGTTTGTGATGCTGCAGCAACCTCTTGTCTTTTCCCTCGTCTCAGCAGATTGTCTTCTGTCGAAGAGGGAGTAACTTCCAAAGCTGAATCTTGCTCCTTTACAAAAGCCTCATCTTTACTGTGATCTGCAATTAACGTTTGTTTTTCCATAAAGGTAGAACAAGCTACTTGTGGCATGGAATCAACTTGCTTTCTTCTGCTCCTCCTTACTTGGAAAGAAGGATTTTCTGAATTTTCATGTTGACCACCTTTGTCATCCCCAGGAAAACTCGTTTTTCCTCCAACTGCTTTGGAACTGGCTTCTTCAGGTTCAAAAGTAACTTTTCTACCTCTGCCTCTTCTACATGCAATTCGATTTGTTTGTGCTTGACTCTCCTGTAGGATTTCAGTTTGGTTTGGTTTAAGTATTCCCTGTTCATTTCTTGTCTGCTTTTGACGGCCACGAGCAAGACTGTCACTGTTTGCAGCAGGTATTGATGTGCCAGCTGGGTCATTCTGGTCCTTCGTGACTTGGTATGTATTCTTGACGCAAACAGAGCTCAAAGAATCTTTGAGAGGAGATTCATCCACTTCTGCTTCAGACTTATTTTTGGGAGTAATTAGTTCTAGGTTGTTTATACCCTCGGCAAATTCATCATTC
This sequence comes from Anarhynchus alexandrinus, assembly GCA_008711295.1. Classification (NCBI taxonomy): domain Eukaryota; kingdom Metazoa; phylum Chordata; class Aves; order Charadriiformes; family Charadriidae; genus Anarhynchus; species Anarhynchus alexandrinus. Next base: position 1,655,212 of record VUYV01000063.1, on the reverse strand, counting down.
TTTTTCTCCAAAGAGCCATTTTTGCCTCTCCTGTTTCTAGTTCTATTTGTTTCTTGTACTGTACTTCTGTTTGCTTCCAAGTTCAGAGCAGTGACCGGCATTTTGTTTGTCTCTCCAGAAGGTGACTCTGCCTTTAATCTTTGAGATGCCTCTGTTGTATTTTCCTGAGCATTTTCTGTTTCATCTCCCTGAGATATTTTAATGTCATTTGTGATGTATGAGTGTGTTTCAGCACCAGTTTTAGCTGAGGTTTCCTCGGTTTTCTGAATGTTTCGTATCTTTTCAAGTCCCATCCCGCAACTGTCTGCTTTTACTTCAGTTGAGTGCTTTCTAGCACTTCTTAAAGACTTAACTCTTTTCTCCGTTATATTCATTTCAAGTTTAGTTCCGTTTTCAGATACTTCTGCTGTGGCAATCTCAGTATCTTTGTCAAAAGTCCGTTCATCTGTCTGTATCATCTTTGCTGATGGCTCTTTGCGAAGCTTCCTTCTTGTCCCATGAAGGTGCTCTGAAGAAGCTTGCTTAACTTGGTCATTCCTACCTCTTCTTCCTCTTTTAGGTAGAATCAGTGGTTCTGCGTTTTCTACTTTTTTTACTCCTCTAAACCTCTTCCCAGGTGACAGAAGCATTTCTTCACTGTCTTCTACACCACCATCACTAGATTTGTTTTCAGGTGTTTTTCCACCTGTTTGCAGTTGACAATTTTCATTTTGAATGCTACTAGATACACTTACTGTCTTTACAGTTGGATCACCTTCAGCTTCTAATACGCCATTGATGCCATCCTCCTGCAAAGTCTGTTTCATATTTGCAGGTTCTTTGCATAGCATGGAGGAATCTTTGCCACAAGACTCAACATTCTCACTTGGATGTTTTGCCTCCTTTGCTTTTTTCCTTTTACCTCTTCCTGGTCTTTGAGTAGCTCCGTGCGGTTCCACAAGTGCAACAGTTCCAACTTCTTCTTGATCAGGGTGGTTTGAAACAACTTCTTGTATGCAACGGTTTGTTCTCCTTCTTCTTTCTTCATTTTTAGCTACTGAAGTTGAAGTACTGATCTCTCCCACCTCCTCTTGGGTGCCTTCTTTTCCCAGACCTTGCAATGGTTTTAATTTCAAATCCTTTTCACACTGCTTTGCTGAAGCAGAATATACTGTCTTCTGTGGTCTGCCCCTTGTTTGTCTCTGGGTAGACTGGTGTTCACTAGTTGATTCCTTCTGTTGAGAATCTTCACCATGTGAAATATTTCCTTTGTCTTCTAAAATATGTTTTTTCCCCCATTCAAAGTTTTTACATAGAAAAGAACACAAACAGAAGTTATATATTACTATGCCTGATCAACGTACCTGTGAGTTTCGATTTTCCTGACATTCATCTTGCTCGAACAAATCACGCTTAATATTCTTAATTTAAAAAACAAATAAATAAATAATTATTTTAACCAACTGCTAGATTAAAGAGCAGGCTTCTGACCAAAGATGTTTGGCTTATTTGGTAGGCAGTATTAATAGGTTTAAGCTATGTTCTTAAAAAATTTTAAATGGAGACCTTAACATCAGGTTTTTGCACTAGTATGTTTGGAGATGTCAACATTACCACACCAACAAACTACTACACTGCTGCTTCTACACCAGCAGAATTCCAGAGCCCAGTGTTCATTAGAGATGAACACCAAATACCATGAGCTATTCACGCTTTGCACTGTATATTTTTGAAATTTTTAAAACATATGTTAAAAATTTATAACAACATATATTACCTTGTATATTCATTATTCCTCTAGTTAAAGAAAAAGTATTTGTACTTACCAAATTTATGCCTGGAATTAGTACAAGGAGGTGCAGTATCTTCTTGCTTAGAATCCATAACATTTACTGATCTGACCTGAGGGAATAAACAATAATCAATAAATACACGTCTGACAGGACAAGAAATAATGGAGCCAGCCAATAAAAAATTAATGTATAGTAATAGTTGAAGAAAGTCTTGTCAAATACTTTCTTCTAAAAATGAAATCAACTTAGTTTTGTAACTGCATCCACTATTTTAAATTGACACACACGAAAAAAAAATCAAACCTAATACTTGCCATCTGAGCTAGTTTAGCAGTTTTCAAAGTGAAAGATAACAAACACTGCATAGATTTAAAAAAAGTATTAACTAAATTGGCTGAAAAGTGTTTAAATGAGTGCTCAAAAGGAATTTGCAGTATGGAAAGCAGCATCATTTGATTATTTTGTAGTCGTCTATTGTAGTTCTACACTGATGAACACTAAGCCCAGTGATACTCAACATTTTATCTATGGATCTGGGAATGAATGTAAAAATCAATACTAATAATATTCACAAATGACAAGAATGATGAAGCTGTGAATTATAAAGTCAGAATGGTCACCCAGAGCAACCTCAGTAACTACTTAGGGAGGGTTCCTTCAAAGACAATACATATTAACATAGGCAAATGTACAGCAATAAAGCTATCTCTATAAAATAGTCATCCATTCAAGAAGCAATGAATGAAAGACTTAGGGGCATACTGAGCAATCAACTGATCACATGGTAACATATTTTGTCAAATGCTCAACACTTTTGGATGTGCAAAGAAAAAGAGGGCTTAAAATTTAATCTACAGTGTATGAAGCAGCTGTACAAAATAAAAAAAAAACAACCGTATGCCTTGCCTGTGAAAAGGAAGGCTGAGAAAGAATTTGACTATAGTTTGTAAGGAATTTAAAGGGTGCTTTAAACGTAACAGGCACAAGTGACCAGAAAAAAGAAAGTGCTCAGATTCAAATTTGTAATAAGCTATGTCTTCTAGCAGAGGGGCATTCACGTGGACAAAGCTACCAAGAAAAAAAAGACAGTCATCTTTACAGTTTTCAAATCAACAGAAGCTGTTTTTCTAGAAGGTATCATTTCCTCAACAGGTTACGGGCATGACATATTTGAAGTGTTGTTACATACAAGCTGACATACTTGGAAGCATAAGAATTTGTTTCAAACACAGGCTTTAAGGTCTAAATACATTCCTTCCAAAAGCTAAAGACAGTACTTTACCTTAATTTCCTCTGGTATATCAAACATTTCCTTAACTCCAACATAGTCCACTTCAAAATCAGAACATTTCTGCCTGGGTTCTGCCATAAGCCTTTGCAGACCCACAAAATCATCAACTGGTTGATACTTCTCTCTCGGAGTCTTCACTAGCCTACTAATACCAAACACATCTTCTACGGGTTCAACTTTTTCCTTTGGTGTCTTGAAAATACGGCTGACACCAATCATGTCTTCTACTGGTTGATACTTCAGCTTTGGAGTTTTCTTGATTAAAGTAACGCCTGCCACATCTTTCACTGCTTCCCTTTTTTCTACTGGAGTCTTCAGCAATCTTTTAAAGGCAGTTTCATCTGTTAGAGGTTCCAACTCTTGCTGCGGGGTCCTCAAGAGCTGCTTGATGCCTGACAGGACCTCGACTGGTTCTGGCTTCTGCTGTGGTGTCCTCATGAGCTGCTTAATGCCTGACAAAGCCTCTACAGGCTCTGGCTTCTGCTTCGGGGTCTTCATGAGCCACTTGATGCCTGACAAAGCCTCTACAGGCTCCGGCTTCTGCTTCGGGGTCTTCATGAGCCACTTGATGCCTGACAAAGCCTCTACAGGCTCCGGCTTCTGCTTCGGGGTCTTCATGAGCCGCTTGATGCCTGACAAAGCCTCTACAGGCTCCAACTTCCGCTTCGGAGTCTTCATGAGCTGCTTGATGCCTGACAAGGCCTCTACCGGTTCTGACCTTTGCTCTGGGGTCCTTAAAAGCTGCTTGATGCCTGACATGACCTCAGCTGGCTCCGACTTCTGCTTTGGAGTACTCCTTTTACTTCCTGCTTTCACCCGACATGCTTGTTTTGCTGGAATTATTGACAAATGATCCACACTACTATCTTCTTCCAGTATAGCTTTTCTTTTTTCAGGAGTTTTTGTGGATATTGCATCAAACATAGAGTTTAGAGACTCCTTTCTCAGCAAGTGACAAATGCCTGGACTGTCTTGTTTCTGTTCTGAAGCATCTGAACTATTTAACGGTGACACCATCATCTCTCCTGCAATAAGTAGTAGATTTATGTAATTTGGAAAAAGAATTAAGCAGAAAATCCAAGCATTCTAACTGCTGTATAACTAAGTAAAATGGATTCAAACACCTAAAGCCTTCTACAAACCAAAATCCAAAAGTGTGCATCAACAATTGATTTGGTAATTAGCTTTGACAAGGCACAGCATGCATTTAAAAAACTGGCCATAAGAAAATTTGATTTTTTTTTTCTTATTTAATGATACAAAATTAATGTTTTCTGTTGTCCCTAAAATTTCCAGTGGTCCAATTTTTTTTACTGCAATTTCCTTTGTGTTTTTAATCAATACCAGGCATAAATTGGAAATTCTCACATTAAAGAACATACATTTGACCTTTCTGACACCAAGGAAGAAAAAAACGACGAGATTTTTGTATCGTAGAATATCTCTAGTTGGAATGGACCCACAAGGATCATCAACTCCAACCACCTGCTCCTCACAGGACTACCTAAAACTAAACCACACGACTAAGAGTGTCATCCAGACGCTCCTTGAACTCTGACAGGCTTGGTACTGTGACCACTTCCCTAGGGAGCCTGTTCCAGTGACCGACCACCCTCTCAGTGAAGAACCTTTTCCTAATGTCCAACCTGGACTTCCCCTGATGCAGCTTCATTCCATTTCCTTGTGTCCTATCACTGCTCAGAGAGATCAACACCTCCCTTTCCGCTGCTCCCCCTGAGGAAGTTGTAGACTGTGATGAGGTCAGCCCTCAGCCTTCTCTTCTCCAAGCTGAAGAAACCTCTGGACACACTCTAATATTTTGATGTCCTTCTTATATTGAGGGGTCCAAAACCGCACACAAGACTCGAGGAGGGGGCTGCACCAGTGCAGTGCAGAGTGGGACAATCACTTCCCTCCACCAGCTAGCTATGCTGTGCTTGTTGCACCCCAGGACATGGTGGGCCCTTTTGGCTGCCAGGACACACTGTTGACTCATGTTGAGCTTACCATCAACCCAAACCCCCAGATCTCTTTCCATGGGGCTGCTCTCCAGCGTCTTATCCCCTAATTTGTATGTATGACCAGGAGTACCCCATCCCAGGTGGAGAATCTGACACTTGCTCTTGTTAAATTTCATACATTAGCTGATTGCTTAGCTCTCTCATCTATCAAGGTCTCTCTATAAATCCTCTACCCTCAAGGAAGTCTGCAGCTCCTCCTAGTTTAGTATCATCAGCAAACTCAACTTAATGTACATTTGATTCCTGCCTCCAGATCATTTATAAAAACATTAAAGAGCACTGGCCCTAAAATTGAGCCCTGGGGGACCCCACTGGTGACTGGCCACCAGCCTGACGTAACCCCATTTACTATAACTCTTTGAACCCAACCCGATAGCCAATTGCTCACCCAGCTTGCTTGCCCACCGATTTAAGGAAAGCACTAAATAACAGGATAAATAACAGCCGATAACAGACATTTTCAAGTGGATGAAGATCACTATACTCTTTCTTGTTTTCAAAGAAAACACTTTTTACTAGACTTCCTTCTGAAGTTATAACGAGGTTTGTTATACCTAAGCCTATCTTCCACAACATCTGAAATAAACCAAAATACATTCCAACTACTATTATTTTAAATATTGGAGGATATATCCTTCATTTTTCTTGGTGTTTCAGTAGATGCTCAGTTTTGTTAAATTCTTGAGAAAACAGAACTTTAGTCTCAAGAATTCTGAGTTATACAGGGACACAATGACTGGTACGCAAGGTTATTAGCAAAAGATGCACAACAAAGCACCATCTTAATACAAATCTTCCTAACCCGACACTTTTTAAGAAAAATTTTAAATAGGCTTTTTCTGCAAGATTACACAATAACCTCTCCCTGCCATGAAAGTTTGTCACTGGACTTAGATGTATCCACAGACAACTGATTAAGGAAGTACAGTGCTTCAGCACAAGACTTGCCTGAAACAATACTTCAACACCTTGAAATTTCATACCAAATAGAACAAATAAGAGAATAACACCCACCCCAAAATTAACTGGAACTACAAAAATGTCTTTTAATACGAGATAAAAATCAATGGTTCCTTTTAGGGGTTGCCAGATGCTTTATCTCATAACATCAAGTCTGCCTAGGCTGAGACTACTCACTGTCTCAAGTAGCGGACACACCACTACCCCTAATTTTAATGAAACATTTCCTTTCGTTTCAAATAACAAACATACCAGATTCTTCAGGAGTGTGCAAATCAGAAATTTCTGCTGCAGTACATGTTGGTGTAAAATCAGTCTTCTGAACAGTGGCCAAAGGTAATGATTTTCCACTCTTATCTTCTGGAGTTTGAAACATTTCAGTCATTCCTATAAATTATATTCAGAGAAATGAGCATATGCTTTTACAAAAGAACTGCACAGTTGGGAAAGTGAGCAACAGATTTTAAAAACTTACCTGTGAAGCTTTCATCCATGTTCATGTTTAGCTTCAAAATAGGATTTTTTACCACTTTAGGCACCTGTCCAGCTGTTCTGACTGTGGTAGAATAAGCTCTACCTACGACAATTGTAGCAGGTGACTCTGCATGACCTGTACTAAAATGACCTTTTATTTTTCTTTCTGGGGTCTGCAGAGGGGAAAAAAATAATGAAAAAAAAAAGTAAACAAAGATTTCTTTTATATAAAATCTACGTTTCTTCTATGTTGTGACAAACATTCAACACCCATTAAACATCCTACTCTAGCAAAATACCTACAAGCTGTTTTGTGGTTACGCAAAAACACAAAAAATAAACACAAAAAAAGAAAATAAGTACCTTTGGCGATTGGGTTATCTTCTTTAGGGATCTTCCTTTTCGGACACTTTTTTTAACAGTCTTTGACTGTGGTCTCGCAACACCTAATTTTACCACTTCTGCCCAAGATTTTGCAACTAGAAAGCAAAAGAGAAATAACCACTTTAATCTTCAGCTGTATAAATGGAAGTTCACAATTATTTCTTTATGATTCCAATGGATGTGCTGCAGTCAGGCATAGGAAAGCAGTTGTTGTATCACCTGACAACACCTATACTAAAGTGCTCTGTGAAACACTTCCAATTGGAAGACCCAATTTCAGCTGAAGTTTAGTAAGTGTCCAAGTACCCAGTATGGCTTTCCACAACAAAACAACAACAAAAAGCTTCATAAAGCGTCAAATAGATGCTAGATCCTAGAGCTGAATGCTGACCCAATTCTGACCTTACCTTTTTTGTAAGGAAATAATTTTTCCCAATAGGAACTTTCAGTTTTATTCATTAATATACCTGAATTTTTCCCTGGTGGGACAAGATGTAGCATCAGATAAATGACTAAGTGAAACATATCAAGCTTTTCTTTCACCACCTTCACAAGGAATTTTGTAGTCAGGAAATTATTTATTTATATTGCTTACAGCATTTAGACTGACACTGACCTTCCATATTTTTTCTTACATCACCTTATCCTTATAACATGCTCTGAAAACTCCCAAAGTAAGGTTACCTTTATCACAGCATCATTCTGTACACAGTTGAGGAATTAGTTACAGTTGTGTAATAAATGAAGCTGTAAGTTGGTAGGACATCGACTTTGTTTACTTCAGAAATAGGCTATGAGAAGATAAGGATCATATATAAGAAATGATTATTTTTTTTAAGTAGACATAAAAAGGGGAATTTCATTCCTGAAGGATATTATTATTCTCTTGTCAGAATTGCTGTGCAAGCAGGGGTAAGTCAGTAAATACAAATAACTTTCAAACACTGTCATTGCTAGGATGTTCAGGATATACAGAAAAATGCCAAACATGCAGGATATTATCTGAAAAAGCATCGGAAACACAAATTTTGTTTTGGATACACAGTAGATATCCAAAATTTTTTAAGAACTGTGTTGTTCTTTTCATATTACTGATGAAACTGATGCACCGATATTAAAAAACATTTGAACGTTACAAAGAGTTGGTGAAAAACAGTATGTCATTAATATTTGTGAAGTACTCTGCAGCTATTAAAATCAATGGACCAACCAAAGCCACTGAAAAAAAACCCACTTATTTCACTAAAAGACTAATACCACATTCAGCTATATTAACCAGGATGTATTGTGAAGGCTTGTGATTTTATCTCATCGTGTAATAATAATGATGAGACCATCATTGGTACATTGTATGTAGTATGTTTTTCAAAATTTTCAAATGACGCCACAAAGAATGGAGATAGTAAAGAGCAATAAAAATTCCTGGGTGAAAGATGGTGTCGGTGGGAAGCTTTAAATTTGATTTTGAAAACGTCAAATTGATTTTATTTACAAAAACAGCTGACAAAGACACCTTATCCGTAAGTTTCTTCAATGATAAAAATTTCAAAAACCAAAGCTCCCCAATCTTAATGTTTCCGATGCTGTTAAAACTATTTCAAACTAGTGTTCAACATTCAAATTCAAATGTTCAATTTCAAAATATTCAAATTAACACCCAGTTATTATCCTATTTCTTTATTATATCTGTTATATACCACTGTAAACAGTTAAGTCAGTCCAGTCCATGGACAAAGGTTGTGAACTGTGTAGGCACAAAGAAAACAAACTGAAGCTAGATGGCTATAAAGTGCATGTTTTCAAATCAAAATTGGTATAATTGATACAATTTGATTTAGTTCAATACTGCTTGAACTTGAAGGACTTGAAGGATCACTATTGCAACTAACTTTGCAAGACGAACCTTAATTCTATCATTTTTCGACTTCTGAACATTAAGATTTGTGCTCTAAATACAGTTTTATATATGCTTTAGTAATTTGCTTTATGAATATGAGAGAATAACACTTTGCAATTCCCAGTTGTTTCCAACACGTCCAACAACCATCAGAAGATATGCCAATCCTTTGGTGGCCTCTGCGTAACGAAATAATAGGCCTACTTCAGTTTTGTTCCTGTATTTTAAAGAATTAAAATTAATATTAAAAATTAACTGCTGAAACAAACCTAGTAAATTGGCACTAGAGGCACCACTTCTTCTTTTTGCATTGATAACTGCTACAGCCCCACTTCTCCTCTTCATGGGGGTGACCTTCAAATTAAGTTGTGCACTTCTCGTTAATTTGTCAGGTGTGGCCGTTAAAAAGGTTTTACCATCTTGGTTAACGTGAGAAGATTTAGGTGTTTTCACTCGGGCACCATTTTTCTCATTGGTATTCACATCTGCAACAGCAACATTCTCTTCTGCAATCGGTAACGGTGTCGTGGTGTGAGAAACAGAGAAGCGTCCTTTTATGTAAGGGGCTGGAGAGCCTAAAGTAAATTTAGGTGTTGCCTTCCCAGAGGCAGGGGATAAGGCAGCTGGGGACTTCCGGGCTGGCGAATTTTTTGGTGACAATTTTTCTTTTGGCAAACGTTCAGAAAGTTCCTGGTAGAAAAAAAAATACATAAGATAAAATGTTACTGCACATACCTGAACTGCAAACACTCACTGACATCTCTGACAAGTAAATACAATAGTATAAAATATCATCAGATCATTTGAAAAAGCCTTAAACGTTATTCTCTGAAAACAAACTTTTTAACAAAGTTTTAAATTTCAAAAGTCTCACAAAACACATGCAAATTCAATAGAATTAACTGATTTTATAATTTTACTTTATTCAAAAGTTTTGTTCACATCAAGTACACTACACATATTTTAATTAGTGTAAATCAACAGCAAATGTTTTCAAACTTCTAGCCAAACTACATGGCAGTAGCTTGCACAGTCTGCCAACAAACTACTGTTCTGTTTTCTGTTATTTATGGTAAACTGGAGCTTGTAGACACTGCTGCTAAGCACCAACAGAAATATATTCCTACATATGCATGAGAATGAGCAATAGTGTGCGAGGTGAATAAAAACACACCTCCTGTATGAAGACAAGTAGATATAAAGTGTAAACTAAGCCCTCTCCTACAATGGAGAAGTTAAAAAAATGCTGATTTCAAATTTGCAATTAAAATTTCCACTTCCCAACATACATCTAACAAGATTCACTACTAATTTTTAATTTTTTTAGAAGTCTCAGAAGTTATAAATTCTGTTCATATTAACTGTCTTAACAACTTCATTACTCTTAATGTTTACCTGGACTGCAAAGTGCTTCAGTCCCTGAGCCTTTTTCAGAACAGCACGCGGCGAGTTTCCAAACGGCAAGCTCAGTCTGGCAGGAGTCGCACCTTTTTTAAGGGGTGAGTTGGGAGGCAAACTTTTATCAAAAAGTTCTGGACTTAGATGACCACCAAAAGATACTCTCTTCTTTTTTCCTAAAGGCTGAAGTACCAAATCGCCACTTTTCCTCTTCTGAGATACTCTCTTTGTCTTGCCTAAAAATAACAATTGAAAATGTTTCTATATATCCAAGAATCGAAGTCAATATTTTAACCCACATAGAAAACAGTGCTTACTCTCACATTTTAAAGTTGGAAACATATCAGAAGGTAACTTACCTTAAAGAGAACTAGATTCAATTGAGTAAACTTTTATACATATTATTGTGTATTTTTATAGTCAAATATGATTACATAATAAATATTGTAGAACTAAAGTCAGCAATGAGTTCCACATTTTATGTCAGTGGAAAAAGTCTCATAAAAACGCTATGAGAATTTGTCAAGTACAAAAACAATGAGGCAGGGGATTAAATGTATTTACCTGATTCTTCTTCAGCCAACACACCAGAAATATTCAGTTCTGAGACAGCCTCATTGTCTTTCAGTACAGTAGCACTTCCAGAAGACCTTCTCTTTGATGACAGTCTACGAGGTCTCATAACAGTGGCATCTTCCAAATCTTGTTTCTGATACCCCTTTGTGGCCAGCTCTTCTTTAGTTCCACTCTCTTTTCTGTCTGTAGTCTTATTGCGATGTTCTTGAACAGCATTTGTCTCCAAAGATTTTTCAGTTAGCAGTCCAGAGGTCCTTGGCCCACCTCTTCTTCTTCCAGAGTCGGATTTCTGACTAGCAGGAGATGCCAGTTCTGACATTAACTCTTCTGAAGCCAGTGTCTCTGAATGGACACATTTGTTTGATAATTCTTTACTTTGCCTGTTATTTCTTCTGGGACTCTTGGAATTGGAGAGAGAGGCAGGAGTTTCAGAATGTCCCTCCATTGAGTTAAAGTTTGCCTGATCACAAATTTCTTTCAGCACTACTTCTTTTACAGGTTTTCTTGGTGTGTGTTGTTTACTATTCCGTCTTTGTTTTAAGCATTTATTTTCTGCCAAAGGCAGTTGTTTGAGGCTATCATTTCTGCATGCTGAATCTTCCCTTTGAGTTTCAGCTGCAATTTCTGAAGACTTACGTTTCAACGACACACGTGGAGTTGTTGGAGCATCAGTATTTGCAGGATTCACTCCACTAGGTTCTTTGGTAGGTGATATGAAATGAGACCGAGGACTCTTCCTTCTGGGCGTTGGTGTAGACAGAACATTTGTTGTGTTAGTTGTTTGTGCTAGTTTCTCTAATGCTATTGCAGAGCCGTATATTTTACTTTTATCTGCATAATCCAAACATTCTATAGAGCACTGCTTCAGTAAAAATGCTGCATTTCCATTTCCATCATCCTCCTTACTGGGTGTGGTTGTAACTTCAGTACCTTCAGATTTGCCTGGTGTACTTAGCTCCTTATGATCCTGCAAGTGACTTCTTTTACCAATATCTCTTGACACCTCCTTTGAAACAGAAGTTCGAGGACTTCTGGTAAAACTCTTCTTGGTAGCACTTCCTCCAGCTGAGATCTGGTTAAATTCTGAACTGATTACTTCTTGCTTTACTTTTATTTTACTTTCTTCGATATTTTCACTTTTCCCTATTTCTTTTTCTTTAGTTAGGCTTCCCAGATCGTAAACACAATTTGATGATGAAATCTGAGCACTTGGTTCTAGCAGAACACTCCTACCATCTTCTTTGGCAGCCTGTTGAGATACATTTCCCTCCTGCAGAGATTTTTTCACTTTCATCTCTTGCTTCAGTTTTTCATAAAGTTTACTAAAGGGTGACATTTCATTTTGCTTTTTAATAGATTGATGTATTCTCTGTGCAGATTTGGGTGTTTGTAGTTTGACGGGTAAAGCTTTGGAAACATTTTCCTCTGTACTTTGCTTATTTTCATTGGCATTTTTTTCTTCCCACTCAGCATTATCTACAAAGTAAGCAACGCAAAACAAAACAAAAAGTAATACAGATGCAGAGTTACCTAAAAACTGCAGAACTACAAATAAAGAGTTCCATAAACACAGATAAAAATTCCTTCCTTTCCTCTCCCAAGACAGTCAACCAGGGTCCAGGATACAGTACTGTAAATAAAGCTCTTAACAATAACAATTTCTCTCATAACAGAAGCATTAGTATTGAAATGTTTAACATAAATTTTAAAGTTGTAATCTGGAATTTATCCCATATTCAGGTAAGGCACTTGGTATTTCATGCTTCTGCTTTTCTTCAGAATCAATGGCTCATATACGTCTTTCGGGGCTGCCATGAGACAAACGTATGAGGATAGAATTAAACCACCATTGATATCAGCTTACCACAATTCAGTCTGCTTTCTGTCCTGCGCTTACAGAGGTGCTATATTGCTTGAGCTGTGGCAATCCTTCCTTAGGGTAAAGCAAGGCAATAAAGCATAGCTGCCACTTTCCAGATGAGACAAAGCAAGTGACTGCATGTGTGCGGCCATTCCACTGCAATCTGTAAACTGTATCCAAGGAAGCTATGCAGTAGCATGCTTCACTTTGTGTTTTCCATGATCAAGGGGTGTATGCAAGCTAACTGAGTTCATCTGTAAGAGGTGCCTTTCTCAGCCACAAGAAGCTGACACCTTGTGTACTTCTATACATCTGCAAAGTGTATTTCTCAACACTGCTTTATATCAGCATGGACATCTGCCGAAACAAATGCTGATACATGTTGATTTTTCTTAATTGGGATGGGAAACAGCCCACGCAAAGATGAAGGTAAAAACTCTTGACGTACAAGGAAAAGCCTGACAACTATCTTCCAGGAAAAGTAGTGATGGGGAGAAGAGAGACATAGGAAAGAACAGGAAATTAGATCTTTCTATGAAAGCTTTTACCCAATTGCAGACAACATATCAGTATTTTCTTTACTGAGCTGACAAGTTGCTCCATTAAAGTTGATAGAACAACAAAGCAAAGATTGTTGTATCGTAGGACAGCGTTGGGGAACCTATTACCCAAATCCTGTGAATACAGATGTGCTTACAACCCACTGAAATGGAACACTTTGAAATACCGTGGGTTTTTTGCACTGGAACAAACATTTGTCAAACCCAAACCTGTCTGCAGATAAATAGCCCCCATCTAAGAAACCTTGTATCTTCCCATGAAAGTAGCATTACTTAAAACAAGAAGGATGGGAAAGTGAAGTCCTGCCATTTAACCAGTCCACGGCCTACAACTACCCAGACTTAGTAGCTCTAGAAGATTTTTACTGGGCCTACACGAAACAGCTATTGTAAACTATTATTTCAATCAGCAAAATTAACCCTTCCTATATATCTCTAAAATTATACTGGTTTCAATTTCTTATTGGGAAAGAATACGTGAGATAATGCATTATTTGCTCAAAAGGGATCTCGCTGTTTTCTAGGTCAGCAGAGAACTGCAAGGCAAATTTTAATCACAAAGGTGAATTTGCCATGTTTTATTTGTTTGATGCTGCTGAAAAGTAAAATGTAATAGGCAATTGTTTCACATATCAGTTTGAACTGACATTTGCAAAGCTGGTGTACTGAACTCCTTTCTCAGCCACAATCTTCATAAACTGAATTTGCACAACTCACTTAAAGCAATATATATGGATTTTGCCAATTCCAGGCTAACTGTTACTGCCCATTTGTCAGATGCACTTAAACGGATTTCTCCTGGCAGGACTTAGCTTTGGTAAATCACAGCGTCTATGTATGATAAGATAGTACACTGACATAACAAGGTGTATTGTACTCAGATTGAAAAGTCTTAAAATATATTTCTTTTGCTTTTTTCAACCTTGTTTTTCCTCTTATACTAAGAATAAATGCAGTTAAGAGGGAAGAAGAAAACAAATTCCCCATAAACCAGGTACCAACCTGAAGCACGAGGACTTTTAGGTCTTGAAGTTTGTTTGCGTAATGATTCCACTTCTGCCACCTGCTGAACATGAAGAACCTGTAAATTTGTACAATATTACAGCAGAGCAACAAATATTGTACAGTTTAGCTTTCAACTGGACATCAAAAAACACTAGATTTATAAAAGCATTTGCATTGTTTACTAAAGAGCCTTAAGAGTATTCAAATGAAATCCTAGAATATTTCAAAGTTTAAGAACATTCACCAATACGCATTTGAGGCCCTAGAAGGCAAGAGTTTAAGTCCTGTTTTATCATTGAACTTATTAGCTCTAAAAGCAGCTGCAGCATAAGAAAATATACAAGCATATTTGAATCTCGCCTTCTTACCAGACCTAGTGGATGATTTTTATTTAAATAAGAGAACTATAATGTTAAAAACCCCCAAAATTTCAATAGCCACAGTACTCACAAACACTATCCCCTTTAAGGGAGAAAGTTTTGTTGGTTTTTTTTTTTTTTGTTCTCAGCAAAAATAAACTAATGAAAATAAATTATTAAAAGATAGGTTTAGTTTGATATTTATCAATTCCAACAATACATTAGTGTATTAGCTCATAGAACAACAGATTATTTTTGAAAAGAAGAATGCTTATTCTCTAGGGCAAACTTCCTCATTTCAAGTACAAGAATATCCAATGCCCGTACTGTGTATTTCCTACATCCCACCCTCTCTTTGAAAAAACTAAGGATTAATTTTTAATAGTTTACCTGTATTAGTAACATCATAGATTATTAATTCCCTACTACTAGCAACTGCAAGTCTAAAATTAATAAATTATTAATTTTTTAAAAAGTATTTATCTGAGGGAGTTTACTTGTACTTTCAGACAGAAAGACAGTCTATGGCTGAAAAATTATTCCTAATAAGAAAACAGACCAAGGAAACAGAATATCGTATCACTACTAATACCAACATACTTGTAACAAATTGCCACAAAATTACCTGCAGCGTTTCATCTTTTGGAGTCCTAGAACGCCTCCTTCTTGGAGTTGATTGGAGAGGATATTCAAATCTGGAAGAAATAATTAAAAATTAAGACTACCATTTTTGTCAAGTAGCTGATGACTGAATTCCCATTATTAAGATAAATGACCCAGCAACAGTTGTCCACTCTGAACAATACACAGATAACACTTTTAAAGGCTTTAACTACATCAAAATACTTCCAAATTTTCCCCTAAAACTGACTACCCTTGAAACAAAATCAAAGTGATCTCTCTAGACAATTCTATCTTTATTGGTTTAGCTTAACGTAATATAAAAGTGGTGAGAACAAAAATATCTTTAAGCAATCCTGCCTTCTGAAGAAGGTCTCTAATACTTTGTAAAGAAATATGAAATAAACTAGATTAACTTCTGTTTCTCAAGATGGTAAAATGACATTTTAATTTTTCCCATTTATCTACATTCATCTTCTGTATCTTCAACCACCAGTAAGAGAGGGCATCCACAAAGCTCTCTGCATTGTTTGCCTGCAGAACACATTCTAGGATCGAGACGCTAACAGTTTGTCATTGCCACTTACCTGAAAGAACGATCAATAATAGTTAACACATCTCCATGCTTCAGAGGTACAGGCTGCTGGAAACAACCACCATTCAGCTGCGTAGGATTTACTATACTTAAATTAGTCAATATTGCCTAAAAATAAAACAAACATTTCAGTAGCCTGCTGAGATGCAACGATGCAATGCATATATCATTAAAATATGTATATCTTACCTCCTTGTTTTCATTTACTTCAATTTTACAATGTTCTTTCGAGACCTGAGGCAATTGGATGCGAATATCACATTCTGTTCTCCTGCGGGTAAAAATACAATTTGAGTTTCAAGACGCACAAAAGACAGAAAAATCTGACTTCTGTAGGTGATTTCCCAACTTCTCAGCTAATAATTGTACAGCATCACACTACTCTTTTAAATTTGATATTATGAAGAAAATGAACTACCTTAGTCTTTCAACTGTGGCGAAAAATAACAGGAGCTCACCCTTCTACCTTAGAGAATCCATACCAGAGAAACAACATGTGAAATACCAAAATTCTGAAAAAAGCAGTTCACAACAAGCCAAAAGAGACATGTCTACAGCAGATATCTAGTGGTTTGAGTTTACCTGTTTCCTGACTTCCAAGCTACCAAAGACCTGTGGAATATTTAAGAGCAGGCACTCTTAAGCTTGCTCGTAGGCATTCATTACTAATCACTCTCAGAGAGAGAATACCGGGTAGATGGACCTTTGGTCTCACCTGGATAGCCACTTCTACCTGCTTAGAAGTTGTTAGTAAGTGAAAGCTGTGTTTTTGAGTGTACAAACTTTTTCTTTTTCTTTTTTGTTTTTTTTCCCCCAAGCTAATCTCTTACCGCTTTTGACATGCTGTTGGGTCTTAGGCAGTGAACACACCAGCTGTCATACTAGAGGCAGTGTTCACAGAAGTACCTGACACCTCTCACTGATGCAGCCGACAGAAATTAATGTTTGTACCATTAAGTATCGCCTGTCTGGCCAGCTTTGCTGAAGCCAAAGAACAGACACTGGAGTGCCTCCCATAGACTTTCACTACAGAATCTGATTCTGGACTGAATAATTACAGTTACACAAGATATCTACCAGCCAGTAAAGTGCAGAACAGACCTAGCTAAGAGAAATAAAAACATTTTATTTGAAGCCTATTTATAGTAAAATCATCTACTCAAATCTTAACATAAACCGTTCAGGTATATCAATTTTGTCTTTTAATGTAAAATAGCTGGATCACGCTCAAAACCCACTATCACTCAACTGTGTAAGTGAAAGCAAGTTTCAAGATTGGAGAAGGAGGTGTAAGTTCTTATTAATTTTTAATATTAATTCTGTATATTAGCTGATGTATTCCATTACTGAGGTTTTGGAGAACCAAAAAAAATTTAAATTGAGATGAGCACTGATGTAATAAAGATAGTCAAACACAAGCCATGTACCTCGCTTCTCTTCACTAGCCAATTGTCTGGAAACTCCTTCTGGATAAAAGAATACCATCACTTGCTTGGCAACTGTGTATTACTTTGAATGCCTTCCCCAGATTTCCTTTGGCCAGAAACTTTAACAAAAAATAGCAGTTCTGGCAAGGAAAGGGCAAAAAGTAGTAACAAAAAAAAAGTTCAGCTTTCTAGTCTTACTATTAACCTTAGTCCAGTATCACCTTCCCTCCCCTAAACATCACTCACAAATCAACAAACACTTATTTTTGCAACAAAGTATTAAAATATATAAAATAGCCCAAATGTTATTTTGATGTATGTAAGTCCTCAACTAATTCTCACCTTCCAAATAAACAAGTACTTGCGGTGAGTGGAAAACTAATTCCATCAGTCCCATTCCGTTTAATCACAATAATGTTCCCAAAGAGCGGCATCTTCAAATTCAAATGTAAAGAAACTTACCTATAAAAGAATGTCAAAATTACTCATCCAAATAATGCTTTATATATTTATGAAAGTACATCAGTGCAGCAGAAGAATCTCAGTGCCATTTACATGTTGCCTGTGTAGAAAACTGGGAAGTATTTACCATGAGCAGCCACTGTAATCATACACGGGAAGCTGAAGGCACTGTGTATTTGGAGAAACTGATGCTTATACAGGGTGGCAAAAGCAGTCATCACATGTTCAGGTAAACTCGATTATACTACTTATATATATATGTAATAGGTATTTGCTACACATCAGAGCCTCTGCAAAGATTCAGGGACAACATATCCTATATTTCATCCCATAAGCAGCTTAGAATTATTTTCACGTAAATAGTCGCTCCTCCTCACCTAAATCTAGATATTGCACATTCCCTTATCTACATGGAAATCCTCAGACTACGGATTTTAAAGCAGAGGCAAAGTGACTGAGTCCTGAAGAAGGTGGATATGGCATTACCGCGATGGGGCACTCGCAGGAAGACAGCTTGAAAAGAAGGCTGAAAGTTTAACGGTTGCTAGGAACTGGTGATAGGCTGCAGACACAGCTGAGAGGGTGGCAAGTGCATTTGTGCTTGCACGTACAGAGAAAGCAGAAGCAAAGGCATTTAGCTTGCAAAAAAACAACCCCAAGCCCACAGCGTTTGCACAGCCAGATACGCTACTCCTTTCATATATAAATAGGAATGTGCCACGAAATACAAGCAACTCTCAAAAAAGCATATATAGAGTACACTATCAAATATTATACGTTTCAAAGCAGCAAGGCACCTAATGTAGTTAAGAACGGCCCTTCTAAACTTTTTTTTTCCCTGAGTTTCATACGACATAATACCTGTTGGAAAAAGAAAACACACCCTAGGACAAACTTGACAGCACCCTTAAGAAAAGCCTTTACCTGTACGTTACGGGGAAACGACAATCTTCAGTTTTCCTTACCCAAAAGTGCCCTGTTCGCAGCTGCCACCAACTCCTACCAGCGAAAAACGCCACGCGAGCCGCAGAAGCCGAAGGACGAACCCCGGCTCCCTGCGGCCGCGTCTTCAAGCGGGGTGGCCCACAGCCGCCCGGGGCCGGTGGACGGGACGGCTGCCGGGAAGCCGACGGCCGCTGAGAGGAGCAGCGCGGCCCAAGTCCCCCCAGAGCCGCGTCCGTCCGGCCCGATCCCCCCTCGCCCCAAAGGGGGCGAGGGGGGATCGGGCCGGGCGGACGCGGCCCTCCCCCCACACAAATCCGCACTCCCCCACCGCCACATCCCCGAGCGCAGCGGCGGTCCGGACGCCTCCTACCTCAGGCGGAGCGCTGGCAGCCCGCTGAGGGGCTGAAATGGCGGTAGCGGCACGGCCCCCCGGCCGGCCGGCCCCTCCTGTCAGTGCGCGGCGCCGACTGAGCCTTCCCGCGCGCGCCGGGCCCTCGCACCACCCCGGGATGTATCCCTGCGCCGCGCCGAAAAAGAGCACGGGGGCCGTACGGACAGCACCGGAACGGCCGCCGTGCTCACCCGCTGACAGCCGCCATGGCTGAGGGGACACACCGAGCCCGGCTGACCGGGAAAGGCGCCCGCCGGCGGCCGGACTCTTTTCGCCTTAACCGATACCGGCTTGGCGGAAGGAGAAAAGCGCCGCCGAAACTGACGGGACGGGATTTTTTTTCGAAAAGGCGCGCGGCGGCCGGCCATTGGTGGAAGGGCGGTCACGTGAGCGCGCGGCGCACCCAATGAGGGGGCGCGGAGGCGGTTTGATTTCAAATGGAGGCGCCGAGCTGAGGCGCCGCCGTTCCCGCCTCAGGGGCGGCTCTGCCCGGGAGCGCCGCCGGGGTAAACCCTTCTCCTCAGCCTCAACCTGCCGCCCGACCAGAGTTTCCCCCCCAAGAGGCGTAGGTTTGGGCCTGGGCGGGTTTCTTCAGCGCCCCTGTGAGGGAGGGGACTCAGCCGGGTCCCAAATATACTCCTCTTATTTACTAACGTTGCTTGAACCTTCAGAGAACGCCTTAAGTCAGTAAAAAAAGGTCCAGAGTCAGTTTATATCACTTCAGCATAACTTATGTGACTGTTTTCTAAGCGAATTTAAGAATCTCTTACCTGCTTTCTGCATTAGATTAAAATATTAGATTAAATTAATTCGATTAAAATATTCTTAAACATAAAAATAAAGGGTTTTAAAAGAGAGAAAAAAAAAAGAAGCAAGGACGGGAGGGAGAAAGCAGCAGTAAGAACTAAACTAGAATTTTAAGTCAATTTTAATCAGCCATTTAGTTACCTTCATTTACCTACAAAAACTGATTCCCATTTCTGCTCCCTGACAGGAATCCATTACTAAGACTTGAATTTGAGAATCGGTAAGACAAACAATCGAGACAAGCACTGTGCTGCTCTGTATTTGAAAATGGAAGGAAACAAAAACCAAACAACCAGCAAGTAACCAGCACTTAGTTCAGTCACACAAAGACAGAAAGTGCTGTTCCTAGACAAATGCAGTATCATTGTCCTCCTCAACCTTGATCAGGCTTATATGTTTGATATTGCTATCATGTGCTTGTATAAATTTAAAAATTAATTTCAAATCAATGAGTTAATCTCATGGTATTAAAAACGAGAAGAAGCCATCATTTGAAAATAGCCAAGGAGAGGAAGGTACCTTTGAGTATAATCTCAGATCAGAAACATTTTTCACGTTGGAAAGGCTTTTAACCACAGCCTTCTCCAGAATACACAGGATATCTTTTTAAAATGCTTTTAAAAATTTGCAAAAAAAGGCAGATTATGCTGAGAGACTATGCAACTTCGATCATTATGTTCAGTTCTTCCTGTAGTTTGAACATTTGTAGCGGTCATCTGAAATTACAAAAGAGAGGCCCAAACCACCTCATTTTATTCTCCAGAGTCTCCTCTACGTGATGCACAATATTAAGTTTTAAAAGCGAGCTACTTATTTGCTTTCTCGTTCTTTTTGATGCCCAGGGGAGTCATGAACGCTTTCGGACTTCTAGAAAAGAGATTGGAAGGTGCTGTTTTCATCTCCACGAAACGGTATAGGAAAGGGCTTAAAAACCAAGGGAACAGAGATTTGCCAGGCAGCACGTGAAGATTCAGGTGACAACACTCTTCCCCTCCCTGGAAGGCCAATATTGAGGGGCACAGGGAGCAAGACTGTTCTTTTGGCATCCGTTTGCTCAGACTGTCCAAAACCTCATTTTCAGGCTGTGGTTTCACAAAGATCTAAGCCAAATTAACCTCTGTTGCTGGAGACGTAAATAGAAAAGAAATTTAAATTATGCACAAAACCAAAGTACTTCCAGAAATTCTGAACAATTTGAAAAAAAAAAAGCGGGGNGGGGGGGGGGGGAGAGCAATTTACTCTTACAGATTATATGTAAAATATACCCTGCATAACATGCATAAGTAAGTTTGAATTTCTGATATTCTTTCCCTCCATTTCCTAGCCACCAAAAATAAACTGGTAATTAACACTTAAACCTGGTTGTTGTCTTTCAAGGTGACCACAGAAAAACACCCTGAAGGAGCAGAGTGGGTTCCAACTTGCATGGTATTTTTGATACACACTATATTATCAAAGACATATAAAGCTAAAACATTTTGGTAACCAGACTTCTTCAAAAAGCAAACCTTATTTTTACCATAACTAATTTACAGCGAAGACAGCTTCACTGAATTCCTTCCTTTCAACCAACATCACACTTTTACAGTTCCTGCCCGGATGGCTGGGGAAACTCCAAGGGAAAATAGACAGGTTGTTGAGTGATACCTGATTTTATTTTTTTTTAATTATCTTTATAATAAATATGCATTACTGAGATATGGAATCTGGTGACCTTAATTCCAAGTTAAAGTTCTATGCATGCATGGGTGGAGGGAAGAGTACAAAGGGAGAAAGGCCTTTTGCAAGGTCATCCAGTCTTTTGTGCTTCAAGGGATAAAATTCTACTATTCACATCTTTCACAAAGTAGAACTCCTTTGTGAGTAATATCCCCTGATATTACTACTATTTTATTTAATTACCTAGTTTGCCTCAAATGCTATTTTATGCGGTTTGGTGACTTTAGGGTACTTTAGATGTGATACACTTAAATGTAAGCAGCTTTTTAAATTATTTGGTGTTTTGTTGTGTTTTTTTTTTTTTTGAATTGAATTTCTCTGTAGTCTATTTTATAAACTTTGGTGGGGTTTTAATTTAGTTCAGCATATTAAGTCACGACCTTATTATCATAGCTTCAGCTTGTCACGATAGCTTTTTGCTACTGGACAATCTTGTATTTAGATGTAAACATTAAGAAAAATCAGAGTTCTAACACTAGGTATCATTGCCAACAAACAGATATTAAAGTCAGATCCTTCCTGGGGATCTTTATAAATCTATTTATACCTGAACAATGTATCTAAACCAAACCGTTTATACCAGTAAAACTCTTTGAAAGCCTAATTCATTACAGTCTCTGCTAGCCCACCTCTGATCAAACTGGACAGCAAAAGAGCAATTTTACTGCTATCGTTATATGGGCATTGTCATGTTGACAGGGGCTTTGGTGAGTTTACAAAAAAAAAATTTGCAGTGTGCCAATAATTATATATTCTGGCATGACATAGAGTGGTTTATTAGAGCGCTTACCGCACGGAATCCTGTCACATCCTTTGTGATAAATGTGTACTGCAAACACAGCAATACTTACAGGAAAACACAAGTTATAATAAAGGTTTTAAGCGTGCCTTTAAATCTGTCTTCAAGAGCAGCAGTGCTCTCAAATTGTAGATACACAAATATTTGCAAAGGTAGATCTATAGGAGGGAAAAATGACGTTTTCTTGAAGGTTTAAATTTTCTGTTAGGTTAATTTGTATCTGTGAACAGTTAATTTACTAGGAGTACAAGCTGACAAATACATCTGCATGCGTGCTGAAGTAAAACTGTCAACTAATGATCAGGCTTATCAGTGGAAGACGGTGGCCCAATAATACAAAAAGGCCCCTAATCAGTAAAGCGTACGGAGGCTGAAGTCTTGAGCCAAGAGCCCAAGAGCAACAACAAAATAAAGAGAATTAGAAAAACTGGCATCTTAATTCCTCATATGAAGATCCTTATAAAGGTCATTTGTTATAGTTTCTGAGCAGGTGGTTTGGAAGCACTTGAATGTTTGTGGAAGTACTTGATGTACTTGTTTATTTCTCACAGATTTGTACTACTACTGCTTTTTAACTGATAGTCTAAGAAAGCACAAGTTCCAGTTAAAGCTTTTACTAGATTAGGGCTTTTGTAAGATATATAGGTATTAGGTAAATAAGGCACTAAATTCAGGCAGCAACTTTAGTATTGGTGAAAGGCCATCACCGCTAACCAGCCCCCATTTTTTAGAAAACAGTTACCTTTGAATATAGACGAGCACCCTCTCAATGCAGTTGTAATTTGGCCAGTGGATCCAGAAGACACAGCAGGGAAATGAACAGAGGCACAAACAGAACAATCACAATAAAACTTCTCGAATTGCCAAAACTAAAACAGTTCAGACAGAATTATACCTGGTAAATGATGATTAAACTGCTAACTTCTAACAAAACAGTGCTAACGTAGATTAGCGTGAATTCAGTTGCACTGTCATGATGAATTATCAATTTGATTTAATTTATGATTTTTTTATTGGGCACTGCAAAAAATATATACTTCAGGCTATTCACACTGTGTAAAGCAAAGCCTAGAGATTAGTAAATTATTGCATGATGAATCTCTGAAAATTTAATGTTTTGCAATAGACTGCCTCTCTTAAAACGATGTACTGCACTGACACATTATTGCACCTAAGATTTTTTTGAATGCTTGTATTCATACACGGAACCTCATTTTGACAAATTATTTTATGTGTGAGGAAGCTCTATGAGTTTATGGACAAATGGGATATGTTTTCCGAAATGGTTTCTATTCACATTTAATAAATACTTTGAAATAATACATTTCTCTCTCTTTTAAATGGTGAAAGAACACAGCATAACAAACTAATACGGGAAAGAAATTGAAAAAGATAAAACTTCTGTATATGATGTGAAGCACTAATATTTTTAAGCAAAAACTTCTGCATTTCACAAAAATCAAAGTTCATCTTGAAAAACAGCTTTCTAATAGGCAGCTTTCACATAAAGCCTTCAAAGCCCGGAAAGATGACGGGAAAGCAAACTACACAATGTCATGGGGAAATACATCGGGTTTTAAACGTAAATTAATACTTTGTAGTCTGTATCTGGGACCGGGTATGTCTTTATAACAGACTTGCCAATTACAAAGTTACAGACCTGCTCAAACAATACTAAGTTTACCCCTCACCAAGAAACATATCAGTGACAACTCTGGATACAGAAACAGTGAAAACCCTCTCACCTGGGAACAAAATTCTTACTCCAGGCAATTTTGCCATTAACTTCAACGGATCACTTTTAATCCTAAAGAAAACCATGAGGGATTTTGCATTGCCCATTCAGTCCTTCTGCTCATCTCCTATTTGTGTAAGAGTTCGTGATTTGTACACTTATTTATTATGACCGGGGCAAGATTCCACTGTATTCAGCAAATTACATCCACCTCTATTAAAGTATGCAGTACTCTTAATAAGGGAGGGAACCTATTCCACACGCTGCTTCCTGGGAAACAGCTTGTACTTGATCCATAGGCTACTGCATGGTTACTATAAAAATCTCAAATAGAAAATACTTGCATAAAATTTTTGAAGCAGAGTAACAAAATAAAATAAAAAAAAATAAATATATATATATTTCACAGAGACTAAGATTGTACTGGTGTCTCCAAGAAGACAGGAACGTGATCTTCTCTCGCAGAGAGCATGAGCAGGACCGGGACAGCCCTCTGGCTGCTCCCTCACTGCCTGTTGTACTGAAACATAAAAGATGTGGCCCGCGGCCCATTCTGCTGCACCCTGTGCTGGGCTCAGGTCACCACGAGCACAAACTCAGCTTCATAGTCTAACTCTATTGCAACTGTGCTAAAGAATTCCTTCTCAAGAGTTTCGCTTTCTTTCTGTCTCCCCAACTGGCATGAAGTCACAACCCAGATCTTTTCTTCAACGTTTATAAATAGTTTGCATGGGACATTGATGAAAACACCAGAACAGTTTCTAACGCGATGGAAACAGGTGAAAGACAAAAAATGGTTATTTGTGAAAGAACTTCCTTGGCAAAGTCTCAACTTGATTAGTAATTTAGTAATTCTCCTATGCTGTGCACATAGCACAGAAAACGTATAAAAAAAAAACATTAGAAGAAAGCTCTTATTAAAATATCTAAATTACAACATAATCCTTTAATACCCAAGATGAAGAACATTCACGGTGAAGTTCAATTGCTTGAAAAATTCTCAAACACACCAAACAATTTCTATATTAAGGAAAGCACAGTTTAGACTTGACATATATGCCCTACACAGAACAAACACATCCTTGATCGCGCTTAGTTTCTATTGTTTAAATAACTCATTAAAATAAATATATTTCTTGATCAGTTTACAATGAAAGTGTGTTTTTTCTAAAAGCTGAGTTTCTAAAACCATAACCGTCTTCAGCGTCACAAGACATAAAATGCAAAAACTCGATAAAGAAGCACAATGGTATTTCTTTTTATGGTATTTCTTTGGAATGTTTAGAAGCAGCAAAAAACCATGTGCACATTCTCATCAGATGAGCTAAGAAAAATTAATCACTGGACAAGTGCACAATGATAAAATTTAATACTTACAGGCAATTAAATAGAATCTGTATAGATAAACAAGACTGAAAAAGATACAGGTTTCATACTTTCTGTATAGTTGTATTATTTCTGTATTCCACGGGAGTCTTACGATTCTTCTGTTCATTACAGATTTGTCATTAAAACGGGACATAGTAGAGAAAAGAGGGTATCTGTTGCAAGAAAAACACTTTCGCTCATTGGATCTTAATTATACTGTCACCTTCTCACCGAAATCTCTTTTCATGGGACGTTAGAGGTAAATGTGAAAACTTTATCATCAAGGCAGTAGTATCTAAACAGCCATGTGTTCCCTGCTTTAAGGAGGTGAGGATCGAGTGATCCCAAGTCCTTTCTGCAACTTTGGATTTGTTGTTAATAAAAACACTATGTTTGGCTGTATGGTAACAAAGATGCCTTTTATTGTTGATCTTCAATACAGAAACAGACCAACAGAAGTGCACTAAGGTGAACACGGGAAGAAAGTCATTCTTCGTCTCACAGTTTGTAATCCCCATTATTTACCTTGAATAACCTAAAAATGGTGATTCTACTATACTGCTAGACAGAACCTTGTTATACTAGAAATTGTGCAGATCTGTAGTAATCAATAATTATGGTTATCAATAATTATTTAAATTAACCAATGATAAGTTAATAACCGATTAACACTTGATACTCTTCTATTTTCTGAAACCACACGAAGGCATCTGTCCTCGCACAAAGTTAACTCCCAGTGGGCTCACAAGCTGTGCTTCTTGATGTCTGCTAAAAATATACAATCCAATCACACAAAATATTTTATCCGCTCATCTGGAATTATAAATTATAAAAACCAAAATTAATAACTTTTACACGTAATGAAAAAGATGACTCTTAACGTGGTACCATTTAGTGTCACAGTAAGAAACAGCAATATTTTCCCCAAACACTAATTTCCTAGAGGCTCTGTATTTCAGTGCGCTGTATACCTGTTTTTAAAACTCTGCAGGCAAGTTCTTGATTAGCAAATCGATGTTTTTGATGAAGCAAAGACATCTCTTCAGGATGCGCATGCTTGGTATCTTTAGAAGGCGACACCTTTGTGAAGTTACTACGGGCAAACACGTTGCCGTGGTTATTCCGGGGTGGTTCCGTTTGCGTTGAGAGCAGCGCGATTGCCAAGCGCCGATACTGCACAAGGAGGAGAGGCAAACCAGAAGTTCTCCCAAACGAGTTTGGAAAAAATAATCAGATAATTATCCGCACTGAAAAGGTACCTCCCAAACCTTAGGTGTCAGGTGTACCAGATGAAACAGGGCGAAAGGGGTCAAACGCAGCAATATTGCTTCATTAAATCGTACTTGACAAATAAAGTTCAGCTTTTTAAAATCTCAGTGATGTTAGCTTGACATCAGGACTGGAATCTTTCGGCATAGTTACTCCTGGTTTACACAAATCTCTCCTGACACTTGTTACGAGACTGGGCCGCCTTGGTTATTTTTGGCACGTGAGGTCCAATATAAAGCCTGCTGAAATTAATGAAGAAATTGCTGTTAAGTAGAATGGGCTTTCAGTTAACGATGGGTGACAGAGCTGAAAGTTAAGCTGCTCTTTTTACCTTGGTATGATACCATAGCGTACCCACAGCAGCTACTAAAACTCACATACAAAAGAAGGTTTCACGTGCGGAGCGAGCGCTCTCCCCTCTCGCTACTCTCCCGTCTGCCTCCGGCACCGAGACCCTCTCCCCCTCCCCGCGGAGCCGCCTGCGACGCACAACGGTGCTGGGCTCCCCGCTCCTCCCCGCCTCCCTCCGCGGATGCGCAACCCCGGCTCCGCGCTGGGAGGAAGGGCTGGACCGCAGAGCAAAGCGCCGTGGTGGCCAGGCGCTGCGCGAACGTACCGGAGGAATAACCCCTGTTGAGGCGTTGCAGGGCCGGACTTGAAATCAGCGCGTTTACACTCAAAAGGGAATGCTGCAATGGGCCGAGTCACGTCAAAGCTCAGCGTGGGCAGACACGGCCTTTCGATCGCCGTCGTGAGTTTATATGCGCTTTATACGCGCAATGCTTCAGTTACGACCTGAATCGGAATATTACTTCCAAACAGCTGCGGATAAGTACTGCAAAATTATTTATCCAGCTAATGGATTTCAACTCCTTTAGAATACTTAATTTAAACGAACACACGGTACAGGAATGAAATTAAAAGATTTAAAGAAAGTAATGCAGTTTGAGAATAAAAACGAAGCTTTGTTCTTGCATCAGAATGTATTAGATCTTGCAATTTGCATATACAAATAATTCAGCAACATTCACCGGCATTAAAAACACAGCAAGATCAAATTATAAATGTAATAAAAGAAAATAATAATAGTGAAACTGTATAATACATACATATATTATAAAGATTTGACAAATTAAATACAATTTGGTTATACAGAAAAGTTTCAATAACTTTACATTAAAAATGGTACGAGGGAAACGAAAACATTTCAAAATACTGAACACAGGCGGTCAGGCTCGTTTGAAAAGTTTAAAAAACCGATACGTAAAAATACCCTAAAAAACACTGGTAATTACAGTCTGCATTCTTCATTAAGGCCCAATTCAGCAAAGCACTTAAGGGATTGCTTCGGGAACACAGAACCTACGGTACTTCAATGTTTTGTGGAGCAGCGATGCCGTAAAGCGAATGCTTAAATGCTTGGGTGAACTGGAACCCGTCTTTAACACGCGAGAACAGACAGTCGAGTCACACAGTGACCAAAACCACATACAGATCAGAATGTACAACTTCCAATCGACTATTTGGCATTTTAAAGTCATTCCATGCAACATAGGAAAAATCTAAAAGAAAATTCATATATATCTATATCGAGATACAGCTCCCCAGTTATCAGGCTGCTGCGACGAGCGGTCTATTGACCCAACGCAAGGACCGGAAAGCGAGCTTTGCAAATTAGAATAAAAAAAGTCATTACGTAGCTATATCTGTGACTTCTGAAATATATTATAGGTATTTCTGTTTCCTCCTAGGTATCTTTACATAGTTAGCAAGTAAAATCTGAGTACCCACTTAGTACTTGATGTTTCAGCTTAGCTCCATCCTACCGCTTGCGTAGGGTTGTTGGGGTCCCCCCGAACATCACACGCCACTGCCACGGCGCTGAGGAGCTACCTCTTAATCCAACCTTTTATTTAAGGGACCCGAAAGGCTGGCCCCACAGACAAATGATTTTTTCAAACGTAGGCTAAAGATCCCGACGTTGGGATCTAATGGGACCATGAAACATCTTTCTTTGGAAAACGGTGGGAATTCCCGTGCATTCTTTTCTATCATATTTCACCTCTCAGCGTCTCCCTGTGCTACAAACGATCATACTGCAAACCTCACTGCGGTGCTTTCCATAGCGAATTTATTTGATGGCTTTAGAAAATTTGGTAAAATCTTAGCACGCAGCAGGGATGTAAACTTACTTAGCGTTTGTTTCCCTGGCTCAGCACTTTCTGCGCCTTGAGCCTATCTTCTAATAGCAACTCACAACAAAGGTTTAGACTTTAAACAATCTTTTTTAAGTGCATAATTTACTGTACAAATAAATACAGAAGCGCATCGATGGGAAGACAAGAAGCAGGAAACGGCAGTGTGCAGAAGAGTGTGCTTAGAAATTTCTAAAGGGCGCCTTTTCCGCTCGGTATGACATGAGAGGAGAGGTACAGGCACCGTCCCCTTTCCTCGCCCTGTTACAAAGTATAATGCTACTTCTCATCGGAAGTGAAGAATGGTCATGGGATAAAATAGTGCAAGAGCAATAGTGAAATGATCAGTGTAAGTTTGCTTATCTTAAATAAGGCTTTTATGTTTGCATTGAAAAACCCCAACCAAGTGGACAAGACAGAACTATTGCATATTAGTTATGTAGTTAAAAGTACATATTCGCATACTTTGTGCTCATTAATTCATAGATGCATTTTAAAGAGTGGAAAAGATATACTTTTTAATTAGTCAACATTCGGATGCCCTGTGATTTTTGGATTTTCTAACCCCCAAGCATATCCTGTTCAGGGCTACAATAGAGACTTTTAACCTTTATTTCACCAATCATATTATCAGTAGTACTTTCACTAAAAATATATCTATATACACAATCATATACCCCTTTTAGATAAAGGAATTGTTCCCTTTTTGATAATGTATTTGGGAGGGTAAGAACGCAGAGGAGCTTTTTGCTACAACGCTTAATGTTGCCAGCATTACACTGTTAGTAAATTTTTTTTTTTTTTCAAATTTTTAGCAAATAATGTTAATTATTCTGTTGAGTTGAATCAAAGAAGAAGAGTTCACCTCCTTCGCCTTTTCTCAAAGAAGTGGGAAATTCTGCCCGTGCATACAGAGAAGCTTTATATCCATTTCTGACAATGGCTATAAAGCCTCTTCAAGTAGACAAGTTCAGGTGCTGCAAAAAAGACTCTTCTGATATGCAAAATAGCGGTAAACGCGCACTATAGTCTTTCTAAATTGATATAAGCTGGTGTAATATTTAGGAAAGAACAAAATAAATGGACTTTGAACGCTACATTAAATCAAAAATTCAAATCTGTATTTATACTGATTTTATCTTATCGACAGTAAGACTCCAAATCGAACTGCCACCAACCTGGAGGTTCTTAAAAACAGACTTTAAAAGCAGTTATATCTTTCAGTGGGGCTGTACATTATTACACATGAAGGGCCATATTCTGGTACCTTTATCATGAACAGCACTTCGCTCGAACAGTCTCTTTGCCTTCAGTGAGACTATCTGTGAAATAAATTACAAGTAAGCACGAGCGGGTTACCAGAATGCGTCCCCAAATAAACATCTCTTTTCATAGTCAAGAAAGATTTAGCTCCAAAACATGTTTAGTTTAAACATATGTACCACAATTCACTTTTTTTTTGGTATGAAATATAGATCACCTGTGTAAAGTTTCAAGAATGGGGAGATAACATTATTGATAAATATTTATAAGTGGAAAAATTCAAAGAAATAGACCCTCAAGAATTAATTTACTGTTTTTTAGAATAAAGATTTCTATACCGTCTTATAGTGATATATTGTATATGAACATTATACTTCGCTTTAGAAGATATTTATATTTAAGAAATAACTTTGTACAGCAAATGCAAGTTTTAGGGCAAACACAAGGTCCTATTTACAGTAAAGTCAACAATTAAAATGACATGGAATAAATTAACAGAATATACAACTATTTATACAGACAAATTAAAAAATAAGGCAGGAGTTTTCATTTGAAATTAGCATAATCCGAAAATATGTCGATGAAATCTTGTACCACTCTGTAGCAGAATTCATACTGTTCCTGAAAAACAATAAAAAGATACCGAAATGTGCTTTGGTTGCATCGTGCGACTACATTGGAGAAAAATCATACTCCTGCAAGTAAATGTGACACGTTCTAACTTGGACCATGACTTGCACCAGCACCTGAGGATGAGCCTGTTCTGACTTCTGTTTATGTTTTCAATCAAAGCGACGGTACCTTGCTCTTTTGCCAAATACGGGCTGATTGTTGCTCAGTTAAAGTGATTTCTTTAAGCTTTCTAGGCGATACTTCTTAAACTGAATCAATTCTTAGACCTGGAGTACTGCATCCAGCTCTGGAGTCCCCAACATAAGAAGGACATGGACCTGCTGGAGCGTGTCCAGAGAAGGGCCACGAGGATGATCCGAGGGCTGGAGCACCTCTGCTATGAGGAGAGGCTGAGAGAGTTGGGGCTGTTCAGCCTGGAGAAGAGAAGGCTCCGGGGAGATCTTATTGCGGCCTTCCAGTCCCTAAAGGGGGCCTACAGGAGAGCTGGGGAAGGACTTTTTACTGGGGCATGGAGTGATGGGACGAGGGGGACTGGCTTCAAACTGGAAGAGGGCAGGTTTAGATTGAACAGTAGGAAGAAGTTTTTCACTGTGAGGGTGGTGAGGCACTGGCACAGGTTGCCCAGCGAGGTCGTTGAGGCCCCATCCCTGGAGGTGTTCAAGGCCAGGCTGGACGTGGCCTTGGGCAGCCTGGTCTGGTGGGAGGTGTCCCTGGCTATGGCAGGGGGGTTGGAACTCAATGATCTTCAAGGTCCTTTCCAACCTCAACCAGTCTATGATTCTATGATTTCAGTTCAGCAGCTTACTGTACCTGGCTGTTCCCCGGCTATCCTCCCGTGCCTTCCCGGGGAGCCTGGCTCTTTACCTCCC
This sequence comes from Anarhynchus alexandrinus, assembly GCA_008711295.1. Taxonomy (NCBI): domain Eukaryota; kingdom Metazoa; phylum Chordata; class Aves; order Charadriiformes; family Charadriidae; genus Anarhynchus; species Anarhynchus alexandrinus. The sequence goes on along the minus strand of VUYV01000063.1, from coordinate 1,623,556 downwards.
TCTTAGGAGCTTTACAGCAGAAACTAGTGGACAACAGAACTTCTGACGGTGTAACTATAGATGTATAGAACGTTAAAAAACGTCTATGTTCCCGCGTGTGAACCGGAGCTGCCCTTGGCACGGCTGCCTGCAGCGGATTTACGCGCTGCCCGCGCCAGCCTGCCGGCTACTCCTCCGCATCCCGATCTTCTCGGCGTGCTGATAACGCCTTCAGCACCATTTGCTGCATTACCAAATCTGTAACAACGCTGATCATAAACGGCATTGGCATCTGAGTTCGCTCGTGCTGGAAAGCCGAGTTCAGCAGAAGCCCTTCCGCAGGCTCAGCTGGGAACGTCTGGGGCAATTACACCCTTAACTAACGCTATTCGATCACAGCGCCAGAACCCCGACAGAAATATTTCATCCCTGTCTCAGCGTGACTCTGGATCAGCCAATTCTACCTCTGCAGCCCCTTTCTTCCCATCTGTAGTACGGAGAAAACATCTACCTGAAAAAGGTGGTTTGAGGTAATTGTTTCTAAAGAAGGTTCAAATCACAGAGTGGAAGCTGCCGTCAAAATACAAAAAATCAGCTTTTTTATATATTTTTCCAAAAATATACCTCTCGGAAATATTTTTTAATGCTTACTCAACAGGGAAGAATGTCTGGAGAAAGCTTCACCTATTACTTGTAGATGACTTTAAACCAGTCAAAGCCATTTCTCCCTTTCAGTGACCAACTCCAAGCCAATTTAAGCCCAGACATTTTAAGGTAAAAAAGAACAACTGATATATAGCTTAAAAAGCATTCACTTCATGTTTTGTCACCTGCAACACTCAACAGATTTTGTTTTAACCATCTCCAGTTCCTAAAAGACACCGAATGTTTAGCCAAGTTGTATTTTTAGAAATACTATAAAAAAAAACCCTGTAAAAAACCCCCAGATTTCTGATAATACCTTCTACATACAGAGCCGTCATACATAATTTATTTCAACCTGCAAAAAAACCCCCTTTGTTCTCCTCCCGCAAGAATATTTACAAACATACATCCCTTGACAAGGATCCGGATTGTTAAATATCATACCAGTGTTTGCACCATATGTGGCCTTTGCAGTCTTAAGCTCTTCACAGCTTGAAACACATCTAAGAGCCCTTCAGCCTTCACTCGTTCCAGAATATTGCTGAGTGCGATGAATGTACCTGTTCTTCCAGCGCCGGCGCTGCAACGGAAACACGTTTGCTTAGTGGTGGTGCCCTCTTGGGGTTAATAACTTACTTAAGAAACCAAACCAAACCGTAGGAACTTCTCTTCTCGGGGGTGGGAAACCCTCCTGACCCTGTCCCTGCGTACCGTCAGCTTGGCTTCGTATTGACCGAAAAACAGAAAAGGCTTTATTGATTTATAAAGGTTAAAATATTTAAAAAGCAAGGTATGATTTCTGAATGAGGCAAAGGCAGAATAGGAGCTTTAGTGCTACTTTTTTTAAAAATCATCATGTATTACATAAAGGTAAAAGACAAATTTAAAAGACTGATAAAAAAAATAACAGTCAAAAATATAATTGAAGAAACAGAAGACCTATATATACCTCTTAAAATGAAAAAAAAAAATTATGCAATAAAAAAAGTACTGTTCAAAACAACCTGGCAGAGACAAAGACAAAGAGATATTCTAGTTATGATGTCTCAAGTCATACACTCTTGGCATTAATGTAAATACTGTTTTCTCTCTGCTTTCAAGGACAGGGATACATTTTGCCTCCTGCTTATATTAGGAATATATTTTATTCTCCTGATAGTTTGTATGAACTAACAGCATTTTGATCCCAAGAGAATATCTGAGCACCATATTGGTGGGGTGTGTTACACATTGCAACAATAAACCGACAGCTTTACTTTCCCAATCACAGCGTTTAGCAAAACTCAGGCGCAAAATTATAACACGGCAAGTTAATCACGCACTCGTTTCCTGCCAGTCATAAAGTGTATGCTCATTTAGCAAAAGCCGACTCACAAATCCTTTATGTAACCCTAGTTTTTCCTTTTTTTCTATCTTTTTCTTGTATTTTTTTAATTTTTATTTATTTTTTTTACACAAAGAAAAACTGCTTTTCACAAAGAAAAGCTGCTGTAAAAGCAACCGGAGTGGAGAACGCGCAAACGGGTTCCTCAGCTAACGGTGGGAAGAAGAGGCGAGTCCTACCTGCAGTGCACCGTGATCGGGTGATTGCCTGTTTGCTGCTGCTGCTTCTGGACAGCTGCGATCAGGTCGATCATCCCTTTCCCTTCCGCGGGAATCCCAATTTCCGGCCACCCATGGAAATGGAACTGCCGTACGAGCCTGCTTTGCTTCTCCTGGTTACCCTGCAGCACGCAAACACCACATTTATCCAGTGCTTACTTCAGAATGGAAAAACACTCTTCTTACCTTCACCGTTCCCAGCAGAAATTTTGCACTGCTGTAGTAGAGGGAACTGGTTTCAACCTGGCCCGTAATATATTGGTCATGCAGAGCTGGTAGTTCGGTTTCTAAATTTCCCCGGCCACTCTGCTGATGATTTCATAGAATCATAGAATAGTTTAGGTTGGAAAGGACCTTGAAGATCATCGAGTTCCAACCCCCCTGCCATAGGCAGGGACACCTCCCACCAGACCAGGCTGCCCAAGGCCACGTCCAGCCTGGCCTTGAACACCTCCAGGGATGGGGCCTCAACAACCTCTCTGGGCAACCTCTGCCAGTGCCTCACCACCCTCAAAGTGAAAAACTTCTTCCTAATGTTCAATCTAAACCTGCCCTCTTCCAGTTTGAAGCCATTCCCCCTCGTCCCATCACTCCATGCCTCAGTAAAAAGTCCTTCCCCAGCTCTCCTGTAGCCCCTTTAGGGACTGGAAGGCCGCAAGGAGATCTCCCCGGAGATTTCCCCCTACAATGTTCCTTTTGATTGGCAAAGCTGTTTCCTCTGGGCAGTACTAAGGGTACACTCAAAGATGATTCGTCCTGAGTACCGATGGTTGAAAGCTTTCCTCGTAGAATCACAGAATGGTTTGGGTTGGAAGGGACCTTGAAAACCATCCAGTCGCACCCCCCTGCCCTGGGCAGGGACACCTCCCACCAGCCCAGGTTGCTCCAAGCCCCGTCCAACCTGGCCTTGAACACCTCCAGGGATGGGGCAGCCACAGCTTCTCTGGGCAACCTGCGCCAGGGGCTCACCACCCTCACAGGAAAGAATTTCTTCCTCATATCTCATCCAAATCTCCCCTCTTTCAGTTTGAAGCCATTCCCCCTCGTCATATCACTACATGCCTTTGAAGAAAGTCCCTCCCCAGCTCTCCTGGAGCCCCTTTAGGCACTGGAAGGTGCTCTAAGGTCTCCCCGGAGCCCTCCCAGCAGAGGGGCTCCAGCCCTCGCAGCATCTCCGGGGCCTCCACTGGCCCCGCTCCAGCAGCTCCGTGTCCTTCTGCTGTTGGGACCCCCCAAGCTGGAGGCAGCACTGCAGGGAGGTCTCCCCAGAGTGCAGCAGAGGGGCAGAATCCCCCCCTCGCCCTGCTGCCCACGCTGCTGGGGATGCAGCCCGGGATGCTGGGGGCTTTCTGGGCTGCGAACAGGCCAAACGCACAGGCCAAATCCAAAATGCCATTAAAACAACCCAGCTCCTGAAACGCACCCATCTTCGCACACCACCACCTGCTACTTTGAGACATTAACCCTTATTTGCCTTGTCTTTATGATCGCTGATTAAAAGCACCCCTAAAAGCTCAAATAGGTATCAATAGCAGGCTCCAGCAGTTAGCTCTACACAGATTTGGGTGGACGGAGGCTCTTTAGTGCAACTACCCCGAGACTTTTGCCTGTTCTTTCCCATGGCTGCATCATGGTTACTGCATTATGGGATGTGGTTTAGTGGTAACTTGGCAGCGTTCGGTTAACAGTTGGACTCGATCTTAAAGGTCTCTTCCAACCCAAACAACAATTGNTATAATGGATGCAACCTTAATGCTCTGGCAATTTTACTACATGATGATATGTAGTATATATTTGTATCTATATCTATATCTCGTCTTGCAAGCCACAGAGCGTTGAAAACACAAGGTCTCTGCTGATGCTAGGTGCTTTCAACGTGTCCACCATAGGGGACATCTGGTAAACGAGTTTGATGTGAAGTCTCAGGACGCTGTTTGTACTGGCAGCCTGGAAGATGTCACCCTTAGGAGGAAAAAGGCTTGGTCAGTCCTCCTTCCTCCCAGCTCTGCAGGAGATCTTTTAACGTAATATTGCTTCAAATATCACCGATGTAGTCCAGCTGGACTCAGGCACAACGCAAAAGTTACTTGGATTTCTTAGATCTGCAGCCGCAAACAGTTCTAACGATGCTGATTGGAGTGGAAGTGTTTGGATATTACCTAAAACACTGTTACTTAAGTTTTAAATACTTTCCAAAGCCACAGAAGTCAACACATTGACACGGACTCTGCTTTGTGAAGCACAATGTGTGCTCATGCCTAATCCACCACCCTCCTTCTTCAGGAAATCCTTTAAATTTAAAGTCCTTTTGCTTTGCATGCGCCAAGTATTTAAGTGCATAAATTCTGTGCAATGCAATAAGTAGTTAAATGCGTTATATTCTTAACTGCAAGTAATTTTTTAGGTTGTTTTTTCACAAAGAGCAATGCAAATCAGATCCTAAAGAAACTACGCAGTGGGTGAAGAGATGCACGCCCAGAAGGTCAAACCCAGGTTTGGAGCAGATCGCGCCTGTGGCAGAGCAACATAAAGGAGGAGCTGGTAGGCAGAGGCAAGTACATGTGCTCTTAAAATGCTTCATCGGATTTAAAAATATTGAATCAAACGTTCTTTAATAGATATGTGGATGATGGGACAAAATACAAGAATAACAGCAACAACAAAACATTAAAAAAAAAAAACCCAAGCCCAAAAATAAAATAAAATAAATTAAAAAAACCCCCAAAACCAACAAGAAACAAACCCCCACAGCCCACTTTGATCTAGGACATCTTTTACTGACCAGAATTTTCATAAGGCTTTAAGCAAAAATGCTTCATATAAGCTTCATCTTGACTGATATAACGTTGGATGTTGATTAACAACATTTCTCTTCAGATAGAAATTCCAGCATTTAAGTTATAATAATCATAGTAGTAAATGCATTTTAAACCTCATGTAATTTAAAAACATTACCTGATTGTATGTAACTAGGAAGTCCCTTACGCTTATGGCATCTAACAGACTGTCATTCTTTATTTCCACGGTTATCTCTCCGTGAGTTACAGAGCCCTCTGATGGCCAGTACTGGCAGCACTTTTCCTGCAAAATTGAGGGAGAATGGTAAACGTTCCTGGAATTTTTTTCCCAGTTATCCATGGCGTCAGGAATCTCCGATATAGGAGGTGACATACAGCATAATAAACGCGTTCTAAACACTTTGTAATGAAAAGGCTAATAACCAAGAATACAATAATATTTATATAATACAAACTATTAAGATGAAAAGGGGTCAGAGATGGGAAATGCTGCTTTAAAACAGAGTTGAAGAAAATAATTAACTCCTGAAAGCAATGCAATGTTGTTAAAGAGCCTCCCAAACCCAACAACAAAACCATTTCACAACACTGAAACACCCTGGTCGCAGCGTTGAACCCTGAATCTTCAAACTGCAGCACATGGAGGGTATACAGGACTCCCTTCATTAATTAACGATGTACCAGGAGAGGTTCAGGATAAGCCACTGGTGCTTACACGGGCAGAACACGGAAGGAAGTTTTCATAAAAGCTTTATCCAGCTGTTCCCAAATCCCAAACCGCTGTTCCCCGTCAGGCATCCCTATAAATTTTGTGCTTTTAATGTGACCGGAGCTCTTTCACGAACCACAATTTTCAGTAGCTTTGGTGGGTTTTCTGACAATTCAGGCAAAAGCAGCATCATTGGCCCACACCGAATAGTGAAGCAAAGAGCTCATTTTAGGAAAGGCAAAAAAAAAAAATCTCGTATCGCCAGAAAGCGTAGGCAACAAATCATTTATCTGATATTAATGCTCATATTTTACAGGCGTCAACAGCAACTGCTTTGCTCTGGAGCTGTGGGACACGTACCTGCTCCCTCTCTTGAACTTCTGTGAGCATAACGATGGTGTGGCACTTCCACTCCCACACCATCCGCCAGAAGTCCTCCACCGTGTGCGGGAGCGGTCCCTGGGTGGCAATGAAGTAATCCTTCTGGCGATAGCCCTGCGGAGAAAGCCCAGGACGCCTTTATGTCGTGATTCGATGATTCCGTATGTGAGTACAAGCGAAGCGGGAGGGAAGGTGATGGCCGGAGAGGAGATCGCTGCTTGACAATGTGATGCTCACTGCAGATGTGGTGGCACTGAGCACTCGCTTGTTGCCAGAAACGCAGGAAAAAAATCCCCCAAGTTCACAATCACAGAAT
>VUYV01000063.1:1582519-1615199 GCA_008711295.1 Anarhynchus alexandrinus | reverse complement strand
GATCTTAAAGGTCTCTTCCAACCCAAACAATTGTATGATTCTGCTATAATGGATGCAACCTTAATGCTCTGGCAATTTTACTACAGGATGATATGTAGTATATATTTGTATCTATATCTATATCTCGTCTTGCAAGCCACAGAGCGTTGAAAACACGAGGTCTCTGCTGATGCTAGGTGCTTTCAACGTGTCCACCATAGGGGACATCTGGTAAACGAGTTTGATGTGAAGTCTCAGGACGCTGTTTGTACTGGCAGCCTGGAAGATGTCACCCTTAGGAAGAAAAAGGCTTGGTCAGTCCTCCTTCCTCCCAGCTCTGCAGGAGATCTTTTAACGTAATATTGCTTCAAATATCACCGATGTAGTCCAGCTGGACTCAGGCACAACGCAAAAATTACTCGGATTTCTTAGATCTGCAGCAGCAAACAGTTCTAACGATGCTGGATTGGAGTGGAAGTGTTTGGATATTACCTAAAACACTGTTACTTAAGTTTTAAATACTTTCCAAAGCCACAGAAGTCAACACGTTGACACGGACTCTCTGCTTTGTGAAGCACAATGTGTGCTCATGCCTAATCCACCACCCTTCTTCTTCAGGAAATCCTTTAAATTTAAAGTCCTTTTGCTTTGCATGCACCAAGTATTTAAGTGCATAAATTCTGTGCAATGCAATAAGTAGTTAAATGCGTTATATTCTTAACTGCAAGTAATTTTTTAGGTTGTTTTTTCACAAAGAGCAATGCAAATCAGATCCTAAAGAAACTACGCAGTGGGTGAAGAGATGCACGCCCAGAAGATCAAACCCAGGTTTGGAGCAGATCGTGCCTGTGGCAGAGCAACATAAAGGAGGAGCTGGTAGGCAGAGGCAAGTACACGTGCTCTTAAAATGCTTCATAGGATTTAAAAATATTGAATCAAACCTTCTTTAATAGATATGTGGAAGACGGGAGAAAATACAAGAATAACAGCAACAACAAAACATTAAAAAAAAACAAACCCAAAGCCCAAAAATAAAATAAAATAAATTAAAAAAACCCCAAAACCAACAAGAAACAAACCCCCACAGCCCACTTTGATCTAGGACATCTTTTACTGACCAGAATTTTCATAAGGCTTTAAGCAAAAATGCTTCATATAAGCTTCATCTTGACTGATATAACGTTGGATGTTGATTAACAACATTTCTCTTCAGATAGAAATTCCAGCATTTAAGTTATAATAATCATAGTAGTAAATGCATTTTAAACCTCATGTAATTTAAAAACATTACCTGATTGTATGTAACTAGGAAGTCCCTTACGCTTATGGCATCTAACAGACTGTCATTCTTTATTTCCACGGTTATCTCTCCGTGAGTTACAGAGCCCTCTGATGGCCAGTACTGGCAGCACTTTTCCTGCAAAATTGAGAGAGAATGGTAAACGTTCCTTGAATTTTTTTTCCCAGTTATCCACGGCGTCAGGAATCTCCGATATAGGAGGTGACATACAGCATAATAAACGCGTTCTAAACACTTTGTAATGAAAAGGCTAATAACCAAGAATACAATAATATTTATATAATACAAACTATTAAGATGAAAAGGGGTCAGAGATGGGAAATACTGCTTTAAAACAGAGTTGAAGAAAATAATTAACTCCTGAAAGCAATGCAATGTTGTTAAAGAGCCTCCCAAACCCAACAACAAAACCATTTCACAGCACTGAAACACCCTGGTCGCAGCGTTGAACCCTGAATCTTCAAACTGCAGCACATGGAGGGTATACAGGACTCCCTTCATTAATTAACGATGTACCAGGAGAGGTTCAGGATAAGCCACTGGTGCTTACACGGGCAGAACACGGAAGGAAGTTTTCACAAAAGCTTTATCCAGCTGTTCCCAAATCCCAAACCGCTGTTCCCCGTCAGGCATCCCTATAAATTTTGTGCTTTTAATGTGACCGGAGCTCTTTCACGAACCACAATTTTCAGTAGCTTTGGTGGGTTTTCTGACAATTCAGGCAAAAGCAGCATCATTGGCCCACACCGAATAGTGAAGCAAAGAGCTCATTTTAGGAAAGGCAAAAAAAAATAATCTCGTATCGCCAGAAAGTGTAGGCAACAAATCATTATCTGATATTAATGCTCATATTTTACAGGCATCAACAGCAGCTGCTTTGCTCTGGAGCTGTGGGACACGTACCTGCTCCCTCTCTTGAACTTCTGTGAGCATAACGATGGTGTGGCACTTCCACTCCCACACCATCCGCCAGAAGTCCTCCACCGTGTGCGGGAGCGGTCCCTGGGTGGCAATGAAGTAATCCTTCTGGCGATAGCCCTGCGGAGAAAGCCCAGGACGCCTTTATGTCGTGATTCGATGATTCCGTATGTGAGTACAAGCGAAGCGGGAGGGAAGGTGATGGCCGGAGAGGAGATCGCTGCTTGACAATGTGATGCTCACTGCAGATGTGGTGGCACTGAGCACTCGCTTGTTGCCAGAAACGCAGGAAAAAAATCCCCCAAGTTCACAATCACAGAATAGTTTGGGTTGGAAGGGACCTTGACAATCATCCAGTTCCAACCCCCCCGCCATGGGCAGGGACACCTCCCACCAGCCCAGGTTGCTCCAAGCCCCATCCAACCTGGCCTTGAACACCTCCAGGGATGGGGCAGCCACAGCTTCTCTGGGCAACCTGCGCCAGGGGCTCACCACCCTCACAGCCAAGAATTTATTCCCGATATCTAATCTAAATCTCCCCTCTTTCAGTTTAAAACTGTTACCCCTCATCCTATCACTCCACTCCCTGATAAAGAGTCCCTCCCTCTCCTTCCTGTAGCCCCTTTAGGGACTGGAAGGAACGCTAAGGTCTCCCTGGAGCCTTATCTTTCTCCAGGCTGAACACCCCCAACTCTCCCAGCCTGTCAATCCTGAGTTTTATTTTATGAGTTTTTACAGTCACGTCATGAGGGATGAAATTCTGCGGTAACGGGCAACTGAAAGGATTTCACAACAAGATTGTCATTCTAGAGTAAGGCAAATAGTTGCAGTTGATAACATTTAGCTCAATTTTTGAGCTACATTTCTATCTACGTACTGATGCGATCTTCACGGCTGTAGTATCCACAATCCTCAGCCACTAACGGGGTTTTACTGCTTAAGGATATAATTAATTCTCATATTGAGATAAAAATAATGCACAGTGGAAGGTGTTGCCCAGGTTCCAAGAAGAAGCCGGGAACAATGTTAGGAATTAAGGCAGGTCAGCCCGGGTAAACCCCTGCTCCCAAACACTATGGCAGCCTTTCCCCATGCTAAATATGGAGGGTTTTTTTCCTTTTTAAGTCGCGAAAGCACATACTCATATCCATTAACCTGAACACAGGCAATGGAACTGTTGGATGTTAGTTGTTTAGCTAAGTTGTTTCGCTGCTTGTTTGTTACAATTTAATAAAAACCTTAGTTTATAAATCTCACAACGTTTAAATTACACAACCATTTAAACCGAAATTGAAAACACCCGATAAGAAATGCATTTGGAAACTCACAAGCCAAACCCAAACAAATGTTCTGTGTTCTAATGTTCTTCGTAAACCAAGTTGATTGTCTCTTGAAAAAGACTTATCAGCAACGGCAAAATATTTGACTCGCAGTTTAAATACATGAAAAATTTGCATACGTACATCTATGAAGGAAGCATTGATGTAGTCTGTGTACTCTTGCCCTCTTTTCATCGACAGAATCACTCTGTTAAAATCATCTGGGGGGGAAAAAAAAGTCTAGTCTTACTTTTGCTAACTGGACGTTGAGTGCGCCACTATCACACTTGTGCAAGAACAAAACCAACAAAATCTGTTCTCTGAAAGCCAAAGAGTGTCTCAAAGACCTTATCCAGGATTTAGTAAGCGTGTGGAGGAGGGCCCCAGTTTTCCCCACTGTTTTTTTTTTCCATTCACACAGGATATGCCCAGCGAGGTCTGAAACTTTCATTTTCGGGTGCGGATCTTACAGTGCTGCTCCAGACTATGCAGAAAATACGTTGGTTTAAAAGGTGAAACTGCTGAATTATTTAATTCAGTCCCCAAAAATATCTGATCGTAATGCATTGTACGTTCATAAAGTAAAAAAACAATTCCTAAAATTGCCTGTGGGCACTTTATAATGGCCTTACACTTCCTAAGGAGAGGATACCGCTGGTTGCATCATCACGTTCTCTAGAAACTTTAGAGCAGAGATGCCCGCGAAAAGGATGACAAAACCAAAGGGAAGGCTAAAGGAAACACCCCAAAAAATGCGTTCTAGCTAAAAACGAAGCAAAACCAAAACCTACCGCTTTAGACAGTATGACTGCTTTTGAAAATATTTGAATTTTACAGGCAGAGAAATTAAAACTTTGCAGAATTGTAATTTCCAAATCTGGGCAGGACCTCTATTCTTGAGTTATCCCAACAGAGCTGTGTTCTGATTGAGGTGTGGTGTTGTCAACCTATAGATATGGCGTGTATATGACAACCTCAGGATAATCATGTACTTATAGCACTTGTTTCTCCGTATAAAAAGCGGATCTCTTACATGGGATAATCTGGATGACTCGCGCTTTCTTCATATTTGCTGGAAGATTGCCCGTTCTCATGTTTTCTTTCATTATTCGAACATTCGTTAACTTCTGTAATAAAACACACAAGCGAGGATGAGAACTCCTTGGACCCGAAGCGGTTTGCGCTCACCATATCCCGCGCGCAGCGGGTTCCTAAGTGTCTCTGTTGGGTACCAAACAGTAACGCGGTCAAAGTGAGACAAAAGCCATGTCACTGTCCTGTCTGTAAAATATCATTAAGAGTAACAGCCACGTAATTTTTTCATACTGATAAATATTTAAGAATCGGAACACATGACCAGAGCATATCAATAAAGATTAAGGGCTGTAAAATGACAGTGGATTTTGACATTTGGGGTTTGTTTGTTGTTTTTTAAGGGCAGTTTTGGACCTTCTGAGGGCGGCTTTCAGAAGCACAGAGTATCTGTTCCCTTTGGAAAGGTCTAAGTTTCTTAAATTTGACCATTGGAAATTTAATTTCATAAATTAAGTTCTTCATAAATTCTTCATAAATTCTTAAATTTTACCATTGGAAATTTAATTTCATAAAATCAGCCGCTTTTGAAAATACCTTTTGAGAAAAAGGTCTGCATACCATTTTCTCGTGTTAATTTTAGTGTTTTCTTTCCAGCCCTTGGGTAAGCAGAGGCAGAGCGACCGGCGCTCCCCCACCGTTTATCTCCAGCCCCAGCAGCCGCCGCGGCGCCGCAGCGATGCCAACGGGCTCTCCAGCCAGCCGGGCGCTGCCCCGACAGCCTTTGCGTTCCCACATTGTTCTCGAGGACCAAAAAAATTCTCTTTTACGGACTTCACTTCCTTTACGGTCAAAACACAAACCGAATTAACGTGTATTCATATTCATTTCATTTGTGTTAGTATTATTACAACCCTGTTCCGAGTATTAAAGCTCTGGTCCTTTAGTGCTTCCCCCGCGGCGCACCACCCTCTTTCCGGCATAACGAGGTTGGACGAGTGTATGGATTGCCCTGCACCGAATCCTCCAACTCGGCTCTAAACGTTTTCAAACTTTTGCAAGTGAAGAGACCGATATTCCTTATTATTTATTGAGTTTGTGCTGACAGCATTCCCAGGACACAGAAGACAAACACTGCTCTTGCCCCAACAATGCTATTTATAGTATAGATCCCACACAAGATAGCACAACAATAATAAGCTGCTTCTGCTGGGGTGGGACTTACCCGATAACGATCACAGTTACACAGTTGCATTTCAGCGACTATTTAATATAAAGTCAATTTACATTAAAATTAATTTAACTTTCAAACTACAAGCAGATCTTCAGGCACTCTGCTGTATTTGCCAGGTACTGAGACTCAGGAGCGTATCTCAGTTCCAGCAAAATCTCTAGTACTGGCAACAAACTATTAAAAAGAAACCCCAACCTCCGAGAAACCATGTTTCAGCTGCTCTGTAATACCGTGTTCAACAGACTTCATGTCGGAGACTCATACCGGGTACAACAGCTCCACTCCCTTTCGGTGGAGGTGGGCTCAGTGCTCCTGGCCCACGTAAATGCCGTGCGGAATACAGGGCAGAACGAAACGATGCTCCCTGCACTGTAACGCAGAGCCTCGCTGGCACAAGGGCAGCAAAACCGAACTTAGAGATGCTGGAAAAAGTCTTCATTCCCTCCAACAGACCAACGCTTTCGATTTTTGAACCTGTTGCTATACCATCAGACTTATTTTTACATCGTTTTCTTTTCCCAGCTCCTAAATTCTGATTAAATTAATCCTTTAAAGGAAAGGGAGGACTCCAGTTAACACCTATATGTCATTTAATGCTTTAGACCTATATATAGAATAAACATTTTAGCATAGCAAAAGTCATAGAGTCATAGAACCATAGCATGGTTTAGGCTGGAAAGGGCCTTGAAGACCTTGAAGATCATTGAGTTCCATCCCCCCTGCCATAGGCAGGGACACCTCCCACTAGACCAGTCATAGAAAAGTTCTAACTACTTCCTCGGGACAATAAAGTCTGTTTTCATAGAATCATAGAATGGCTTAGGTCGGAAAGGACCTTGAAGATCATCGAGTTCCAACCCCCCTGCCATAGGCAGGGACACCTCCCACTAGAACAGTGATCTGCCGGTGCGGTTGCTTTCTGCATTTGGGGTTTCTCCACCACACAGAAATGCTTGTTTTTCCTTGACAGGTCTGGATATTCAGCACAAGATGTGGCAATTCTCTGCAATTCTCTCTGCCATCAGCCATGACTGAGTTAACAATTGCTCTGAGATGCAAATTAGGTGCACATAAGCCAGCTCCCTCTTCCAGCATTATCCGATCTGGCATCTCGTGCCAGACCGAAAGAATAATTCCATTTTTCTTTGATAAACAAACAGAAAGCATATAGGAAAAGGTCCGTAAGATGACGTAGCTTTGAATGAGCGTTTGCAGAACAGGATGTTAGGCAAAGCCCCATTCACAGACTCCGCAGGACCCATTCACAGCTACCGCAAAATAAAACAAGTTGTTCCGTTTTGATGGACCTTTGCTTTTAAGGTTACACTTTTCCTGCTTTTGAAGGATCTGTTTGGCTCAAGTGTCTCCACACTTTGAAATCCTACGGCACAGGCCTTTCATACTTACTTTAAATTCTTCTTCGAGCCCGATTTTGACAAGGTTTGGCGCCGCGTTGTGTGATGTCTGCAGATGTTTTTCTAAGGATGACACATCTAGCTCCGTGTCACCGTAGAGGTAGTATTCGAGTAAGGCTTGATAAATGAAGGAGTATTGCATCTGGAACGAACAAAGAGGCAGATAAGCATACTACAAAGCAAGGAAGTGAAACGATGACTTCTGGCACTTTTGTCTAGCCCATTTGGTCTAGAATCTACTAATTATCAAAATATACCTTAAGCTAAACCACAGTTTTCCCATTGTATCGCTCATTCTCTAAAATTCCACTCTCTTGTGCATGGGGAAACCCGGACACAATACCTGAAGATACCGTGCCTTATAGGTGGTCTTCACAGCTCTAATGTGACTCTATCGTCTTCCCCAACCCCCATCCATCTACTGGGCTTTGTGCGTTTTCCAATTATCCAGGTGTGCAACAGAACGGGACGCACTGGGATGCATATCAGAGTGGAAATACAGAAGCTTATGCTTCTTTGACTGTGAAAAGTTGTGATTTCAACCGATTGAAGTCCACTTACATCAGTCTGAACCATCTGCGGACGCTGATTACGGATTCTTGAAACAAACTCAAAAACATCCACTTTCTGTTCCGCGTGCATCATGTCTATTATGGCATCTATAACGATGAACGTGCCCGTGCGACCCACACCAGCACTTGAAAAGGAAACAAAAACAAACAAAAAATCTCGATGGAATCACCACGTCTGCAGGAATTGCCACAGTAATGACACGGGTCGAACTTATGCTGTTTATGCTGGACTGAAATACTCACCAGGAAAAAACAATTTGCCTTTTTTATTTTTATTTTTATTTTAGCAATGATGAAAACTTAGACCACTTTTTTTTTTTTTTTGCTAACATGAAAAGTCACCTCTTAACAGCTCGACAATGATATTATGATATTATCATAAAATCATATTAGAAAAGACCTTTGGGAAAAAATTGTGCTGACCAACTATAATAATTCAGTCTAAGATGAAATTTTAAGTATTTTTTTCTTATTTTTTAGCTCTTTTCTGCATGGTTGCTGTCACATGCCAATTAGCTAATAGTTACTTGTTGCAAGTTCTACACTTCCCTAACTGCCATGCCAAAATACTTTTTTTTTTTTTTAAATATATATATCCTTCAGCAGCCACGAGAGGGAGCACGATCATTATAAATTACACCACCCCAGCGACTTTGGGCTCTTCCTTTCAGAGGAAAAGGGCATGGCATCCTGTGCTAGGCATTAATAGCTCTCCTTTAACCTTCTGTTAGCTTGCTTTGTACAGCAACTGCTGCAGTGTCCACAAACACCTCCTGAAACGCGAGAAAAATCTCTCCTCCGTTGCAGGGTGCCCAAAGACACACGTCAATTTTCAGCCAGGGGACATCAGGCTTTAAATAACACCAGAAAAAAAAAAATTATTGCATGCATAATATGACTTAGTTCATGTGTACACACACGCTTTGAACAACAAACACCACGTGAAACCAAAGCCCCGGAGCCCTCCTATTGCAGAGGTCCAGAGGGACAACAGAGATGAGCAGACCCATGGAGCATCACGGCCCTCCACCAAAATGTCACACAACTTCTTCACAGTGAACAAGCCCACTATAACCTTCTGCCTCCAAATTCCTTTGCATTCAGTCATCGATTTGGCAGGCTCCCCTCTCCTCACCCAGCCATGTCCCGGTCCAGCGCTTCCACCCACCGGTCCCCTTGGTCCCTCTGCGGCCATTGACCACGGGCCACCACCGCAGCTTCCACCCCATGGTGACCAAGGCATCCTGCCCTCTCGCTTCCTTTCATTCATGTTTGACCTCTGCCACCGCGGACGAGTCCACCTCGAGTCATACTGTCTTGACTCTCGGTTCACAGGGAATTTCCTTTTCCTGATGCGTCCTGGAAGCCACCTCTGAGCATGGGTCACTCATAGCCCATTCACTCTTGTCCTTCATTGCTCAGTCCTGTGAGCTTTTACCCACCGAGCCCCGCGCTCAGCCTGTCCCTCGCTTCCTCACTTCTCTTCCCTTTGCAGACACAATCCCTTTTTACACATCCTTGTTCCCTCCCCGTGCCTCCGAAAGGTCACCTTACTTCAGATCAGCGCTCAACTCTGTCCCTGCACGCTCCTGCTAAAGCTGATGACTTCACCAACCTTGACATTTGCCTTGGAAATTCCCTGACTTTATCCATCCTTATCCTCCTCCAGGGTAGCCCTTACTCAGCTATTCTTCAGTGTAGCTCTCTGCTCACTGAAAAAAATATAATTCTGAAAACTTCTGGAAAAAAAAAATTCGTCAGAAATCCCTCCCCCCTCCCCCCCTTTTATCTGCAATCCTTTACTTCCAAATGCTAAATTAGCCTTTTATTAACTTCCAAAAGATTCCGATGGAGCAGTTTTTGCTCAGAGTGACTGGGTGATATTTTTATAAAAGCTCACTAAAAACGGACGGTTACACACTATCGATGAGTTTCCCTTTCCTTTTTTTCAACAATTCAATAGTGTCATATCCTGAACTGTAACGGAAATTAAGTGTCACCTTTCTCGTTCTTTATTTCTAGCGCGGGCTGAAGTACTGCTCTGGCCCCCAGCACTGACACATAACAGCGCTACCGCGTTCCGTTGGACCATTACATTTAAATCTCTGCAGATCGTTATTAAGATATTTTCTATTTTCCTTTAATTTGGCTCTACTTCTGCTGATTAAACTCAGCACAGAATTTCCTGCCGGTGCAAAATACAGCTCCAGCGCAGTACGAGTCTCCGCAGAACATATGGCAAAGGGCTATAAAAATATTGTGGGTTTCTCAAAGGAAAGACTACGTGAGACTACTAAAACAAAATCTTTCTCTTTTTTTTTTTTTCCTGTTTAATGCTTTTCTTTAAGCCTCTTATGTGTAACACCTGGGAGAGAAGCTGAAGCCTAGCAAGGCAAGGTCTGGAGGGAAACGAAGACACAGAAAGGCTGGCTTGCTCAGGACAAACCCGCTCTTTTTCAACAACATGCACCTCAAGGGCTCTTGGAGGGTATTTCTGGATGTCCAACACAAGCACGAGAAAAAGAAACAAACACACGAATCTACGACCATTTCCTTAAAAACAAGACCCAGAAAGACAAAGCTGCTATTCTTTCCTTTTCGTTCTATCCTCCCCATGATAATTGCTCCTGAAAAGACGTTTCTTGCTAAGTTCTGAGCTTACAGTTGCTATAGAGATGGCAATTATTCTTTTAAAACTGATGTGGAGTTTGTTTGTGCTTTCATTATCGTAAGGTTTCAAACAGTTTATGGCACAAAGCTTTAATAGCAGGAAGTNGGGGGGGGGGGAGGGGATGCGACCGAAGGAGTGGGAATATGTTCCGTATTGGTATGTAGTGCATTTTTAAAATTGCAGCATTTAAGTCTCTTAAATGCAAGTCTTTATGCAAAACTTTCTAGGCACTTAATGGATAATTTACATAGCAAACCGCAATTTTATTGTGGGAGAAGCAGTGGGTTGGGGGGGGAGTGAATTCTCAGAGGAGAATTTCGTGGCAAAGGTCACAGATTTGTATTAGGAGTCTGTTTTTCTGACAAAGAACATATTTACACCAAACACTGGATATCACTCATGGATTGAAAAAAAAAAAAAACAACCCACAACAAAACAACAACTTCTGTTTGAGTATTAAAGTGACAGCGGAGACAGATCTTTTCAAATTGTTTTTACCCTGGGAGCTCAAAAAGCTTAGCTTATTATTGCCATATATATACATATATATATCTGTATATATATATACACACATAAACCCACACAAAGACTTCATAGCCTATGAAGAGAAAATTAACATTTACCCTTGATATTATACATGTAACTCCAGGCGAAGCGAAGAGAACGGCTTGAAGAGCACGTACATACCTGCAGTGAACCACAACTGGTCCAGCGTGGGGAGGATTCAACGTTTTGACTTTTTTCAGGAATTTCAGCATCCCGATAGGCGTGAAAGGCACCCCGAAATCGGGCCAGCTGGTGAAGTGAAGCTGCGTAACGAGCCTCGGCGCTTTACAACCATCATGAAGCTGCAGAGAACACACAGACTCCGGGTTTGACATCTCATTTTTCACACGAAGATTTATAAATGAACTGCTCTGGTTATGTTTGACTTTAATTCCTGCAACACTTCGGGCCTCACTCAAGGATTAGGGGTTTACAGTGTACATAAAATACAAACACGGAGTAAAATTACTATATATTATTAAAATGTATCTTTGCAGGGAAAACTGGAATAATCCCAGGATTGGATTGCAAAAAGTAAGACACTCTGTTTACGTTAATAATGGATTCAATCCTAAGCCCCTTTTCACTTATAAAATCCTCGTGATACTTCTTTAGCGGCTTCAGATGACACTCACAAAATTCAGTATAAAGATTCAGGATCTGCATCGCTACGAGATGCCAAATGTGAGCTTTTGCCGTGTCACGTATGAATAATGACAGAGGGGCTGCACCTCCCCTGGGCAGCTACCGGCAGGTCCATGATCTCTTCAAGAATACAAGAGAAGGTACTACAGAAGCAACGACAGCAGTGCTCAGCAGCGCTTCACCTGACTTTGCTGAGCACCTCAAGCTATCCTTGAGGTTAGAAAGCGTACCTCTCTCCCAAGCTTTCAGTCTGTTAGCCAGCGGCAAGGCCGTTTCTTTCAAACTGGAGATGGCCAAGTGGTTGTGTAAGGTTGCCTTGCCAATGGCTAACCAAGCCCTACAAACGCTTACTCAGCAGCGATCAGCAAGTGAAAGGCAGCTGGGTCCGCTCATAAACTTCCCAGCCCTTCAGCTTGTCCACAGCACGTACATCTCTCTACCGTTCCTTCTTTCCCATTCTGCTTTCTGAGCACAGCTTCTCTGAGTGCTTTTATCGGCGATGCCTTATCAGCGTCATAGTCATACCAAAGTGATCTGCACGCTCCATCACCAGAGTCTGCTTCACAGTTCAGAATCTGTAACTAAAGCTGAACAAATCCACCCACAACTGGAGGGGTTCTGAGCTCTCCATGTAGTTCTACACAGCCATACGTGGTTTATCACCTCACACGAGCCTGAATTGTCTTCAGTTTTCAGTCTGAATTAGATGGTCATGGCACCACATTGCAGCCCTCCCTTTAGGGGGTGAGGACCTCTAGCAATTTGCTCCCATGCAAGGCTACGCACTGTGGACAAGAGCACAGTCATCCCCACCATCTCTCTTGTGATCTAAGAGAGATCTAAGCTTTAACTTGTGCCAGAGACCAAGGACACAACAGAAACCAAGCTGTAATGCTGGCTGACATTGGCCAACTAATATCCACAGGTTACTCCAAATCATAGAATCGTCTAGGGTGGAAGGGACCTTTAAGATCATTGAGTCCAACCATCAACCTAACACTGCCAAAACCACCACTAACCCATGTCCCTCAGCACCACATCTACCCGGCATTTAAGTCCCTCCAGCGATGGCGACTCCACCACTGCCATGGACAGCCTGTTCCAATGCTTAACAACCCTTTCGGGGAAGAAATTCTTCCTAATATCCATCCTAAACCTCCCCTGGCATAACTTGAGCCCATTTCCTCTTGTCCTGTTGCCTGTTCCCTGGGAGAAGAGGTCAATCCCCCCCTCGCTACACCCTCCTTTCAGGGAGCTGTTGAGAGCAAGAAGGTCTCCCCTCAGCCTCCTCTTCTCCAGGCTGAACACCCCCAGTTCCCTCAGCCGCTCCTCATCAGATGTGTGCTCCAGACCCCTCACCAGCTCCGTTACCCTTCTTCTGGACATGCTCCAGAATCTCAATGTCCAAATATATCCAAATCCACTCATTTGTCCCAAATTTCCCCCCAAAAAGGTGAAGACACTGCTCGTGTGCTGCCTCCCTGGCAGTCACCAGGAATGACTTTCCATGGCCCCTGGAAGAGACGGAGCAGAACCTCTTGCAACCCATTGAACTGTAGCGGACGCCGCGTGTGCTGACCTGCAGAGCTTCTCCCCTGCCCAGGGGAGGTGCCACACCTTTCTAGTTAAACAGATTTGCAAAGCAAATTTCCTGAATTTCTTTTAAGCAAATATTTGACATCGTGACAATTGGCTTTAAAAATTAAAACGAAGACCCAGCAAGAGCATTACTCTTACTTACCGACTGGACGCAGAACTTGCGGATGGTGTAGTCCACCAGAACTATGCAATCTTCCACTGACACGCGGATGTTTCCGTAAGTCCAGCACCCTTGGTCAGGCCAATACTGATGACATTTTTCCTGCGCAAACATACAGTGAGTTTTCTAACACCGGAATCTGCTTTCATTGTCGGTCACTCATAAAACAATGAGGTTATTTGAAAAATAGCGTACGTAAGTATGCATGTGAGTATGCAGAGTTTCTCATCTGGCACAACACAGCTTTAACACTTTGCTTGAGCTATTGATGCTTAAATTTATGCAAGGAAGGTGAGAATAGCTTTGAAGTTGTTTTTTAACCTAGCCAGACCTAAACAGCTTTCGTTTTGGGTTTGTTTTTTTTTTGTTAGGGGGTGCCTAACTGTGGGGACTGTGATGTCTTGACTCTCTATTTTTAAAGCTTTGGGTGTAGTCAGTGAGAAACGCGAGGCAGTCCTCATTGGAGTCATCAGGAACATGCAGATTTAACAGTTCTGGCTTCTCATACTGGGAACGGGCTCTTCTTATGGACTGCCTTTGCTCTTTGAGCTTCATCAAGCAATACTACAGTTGCAGTAAGACAAAGCAGAAGTACCCCCGTGAAGAGGCAGACAAGGAATGCCCGTCCTCATACTTGCGGTGAGCTGACAGTATCTGAATTATCTTTTCGTTATTGTTAAAAATGCATGAAACAGGTATGAAGGCCAACTTTCACACAGCAACACAGCACACCACGTCTCACCAGTGCGTCCTCAGCTGCTTCCCAAGGCCAACTCCTGCTGCTTACCCCCATATTTCTCCGTTGACAGGAGACGTTGCCCTTGGAGGCACAAAAAAAGCCCAGCTCTCTGGCACTGGGTGGCTTCTGCCTCCTCTCTCTCTCTCTCCTCACCTCCACAACCACCAGGGAAACAAGGGTTTTTTTTTTATTGGGCGTAAGTTTTTGAGGACTTTATATGTATTTCAAATAAGGATGTAACATGCTCAGTGTGGCAAACTGTCCCCTCGGGGCAAAAGAAAATATTTAAAAAGCATCTTTTCTGTTTCTGATGGTACATTTCCTTAATGTTGTAACGGGAACACAGTTAAATGTTTCATGCTTGTCGCGTGCGTCTCAGCATTCAGCCAGTACGCACAGACGGTCTCGCACAACAGAATGGGGGGACAGGAAGGAACAGCATCAGTCTCACAAGAAAGAAGCGTTGGGTTTTTTTCCATTGTTACGTGCATGGGTTTGCAGATGCCACCAAGTTGGGTGGGAGTGTTGATCTGACTGAGGGCAGGAAGGCTCTACAGAGGGATCTGGACAGGTTGGATCGATGGGCTGAGGCCAATGGGATAAGGTTCAACCAGGCCAAGTGCCGGGTCCTGCACATGGGTCACACCAACCCCATGCAGCACTACAGGCTTGGGGAGGAGTGGTTGGAAAGCTGCCCGGCAGAAGAGGACCTGGAGGTGTTGGTGGACAGCCGGCTGAATATGAGCCAGCAGTGTGCCCAGGTGGCCAAGGCGGCCAACAGCGTCCTGGCCTGTATCAGGAACAGTGTGGTGAGCAGGACTGGGGCATTGATTGTACCCCTGTACTCGGCACTGGTGAGGCCCCACCTCAAGTGCTGTGTTCAGTTTTGGGCCCCAAAAGACACTGAGGTGTTGGAGTGTGTCCAGAGAAGGGCAACGGAGCTGGTGAGGGGTCTGGAGCACACGTCTGATGAGGAGTGGCTGAGGGAACTGGGGGTGTTCAGCCTGGAGAAGAGGAGGCTGAGGGGAGACCTTCTCGCTCTCTACAGCTCCTTGAAAGGAGGGGGTAGCAAGGGGGGGGTGTCAGTCTCTTCTCCCAAGAACAGGTGATGGGACAAGATGAAGTGGCCTCAAGTTGCGCCAGGGGAGGTTTAGGATGGATATTAGGAAAAATTTCTTTCCCGAAAGGGTTGTCAACATTGGAACAGGCTGCCCAGGGAGGGGGTGGAGTCGCCATCCCTGGAGGTATTTAAAAGATGTGTAGATGTGGTGCTGAGGGACATGGGTTAGTGGTGGTTTGGGCAGTGTTAGGTTCATGGTTGGACTCGATGATCTTAAAGGTCCCTTCCAACCTAGACAATTCTATGATTCTATATGCCAGAAAGAATTTTGAAACCTAACTCTCAGAAAAATGAATAAAGTTTTTATCTTCATTTCTAACCAAACCCACCCACAAGCGCAGCCTTACGCTGCGACAAAAACCAAGTCGTAGAAATTTGCCTTCAGCTATGGGCTATGCAGGACATAATTAACTATCACAATTTTTTCCCTTGAGATCTACACGTATTACTTTGTATTCTGGAAATTAAAACTACATTTATGAGCAGAAACTCAGCTGTGCTGAGAGGGACTGGAGAAGGAAGTGGTCAGAGAGGTGACCGACCAGATCTGAGCAGCCACAACTACATTTGGAGCACGCTCTCATCGCAGCATCCCAGAGCAAACTGAAAGCTCTTTACCTCTTTTCTTTCTTTCAGGTTGGTTAACATGACGATAACGGCCGACTTCTGCTCCCATATCATCCTCCAGAAATCATTAACCGTTTCTTGCTTCGGTCCTGCAGACAGCAGAGAGCTTTGCTCAAGAGGGGTGATGGAGACCGGCAGGAACACCCCAGGCCCTAAGCACTGGGTGCCCACCCGGATCCACGTTTACTACAGACTGCTCGGGTTTTGAATATACCACATTATTTGTTAAAAAAAAAATAATCATAATTTCTTTTACACAATAATACGCACTCAAATCTCCATTTCTAGCAGACACCTCCTCTCTTGAAATATTACTAATGCTCTTTTAAGCGGAATATGGCAGGAGCATCGTTCGGGATGTTTCCTTTGGAGGTCTCCCCCAAGCCGGGGTCCAACATCACCCGCGCCACCAGTGAACGGCTGCCGGAGAGCCGCTCGTCGTGCTGGGCAGCACAGGGGGATTTTTGAAGGGCAGGGGCAGCGATCGCTTTGTGTCTGGGACGGCGGTGACAAAGCGCCCCGAATTTGTGACTAAATACAGCGTAAGAATTCACGCGAAAATACTAAGATCACTTAGACCGACTGTATCATCAGGAGACATCATTTTTCAACCCCCCAGTAAATAGATGAGAAAAAACACCCCGAGAAGCAAAGCGGGGGTGGAAGGGGGAAGGTGCATCTCTCTGCTCAGAGCACTATTTGCGGGTCTAAAGGCAGTGGGTTACCTCATGCTCACTTAAATTCCGTTTAAACCGTAACCTCTAAATCCCACCTCACATTTGGCGACCATCTGCAGCTGAAAATAACCTTTAAAACACATCTAAAATTAAATGCGTTCAGCCATCAGATGTACAGAATAGAGAAATGAGAATAAATTACCTTGTGCTGCTATGAATTTATTCTTTTCTTTATAACCCTGTGGAAGTAAATATCATAGCAGTTAAAAGATGAAATGCAACGCACACAAGCAAAAAAACCCGCTTATTTAATTCACAATCAAAGTTTGCAGTTTGGCCAACAATGGACAACTGTCCACTTACATCTATATACGACGCGTTAATGTAGTCTGAAGGTAGGACTCCATCGATTTGGGTCAAAATCACTCTGGAATGATCATCTGGAAGAAAATACATTACAAATACATTTGCACGTTAATCAATCTGAAACACGTTACACGTCCTCGCAAGCGGGAGGCCGGGCTAAACGCACACTTCCCAACCCGCCTCTCTCCTGCGTCACTCCTAGTTCTCATCAAAAAACTCTCCGCAAACCTCTCGCTTTGCTCTCCCACCTGGAGGTCACTGGGACCGCAGCCCTACAATATTGGAAACCCCATATCTGCCATAGTTGATTGCCCAAAACTAACCTGAGACACTAAAATATCCACTTGACGTCAGTGTCATTTGGTAGAACCCCATAAGCGCTAAGGGAACCTGAGAACCTCTACAGAAAAACCTAAGAGGAGATGATCAATACCAGAGACATGCCACAGAATGGCGCGGTTGTGTACCTACAATGTATGAAGAACATTTGTGACCAGTGAGATTATACTACTTGAGTATTTTCAGCAAATGAACACTGTTACCCACACGCTCAGTGCCAGAGTTAATTATCTGATTTAAAAGAAAAGGCAATGTCTTACACGGCAGGATGTTAGGATATCTGTTTTTCTCCCGGTTTTCTTCCTTATTTGCCATTTCAAATGTTCCCTGCACGTATCCAGGTGTTAATGACTAAAAAAAACCACAAAAAAAGGAGATATAAAAGTTAATGTGTTAGAAAACAGCTAACCCTTGACTGCGCGTGGCTCAGGGAAAATCTGCATTTATACACACTGCCTTGCATCCAACAGAATTAAACATATTTTAGGGTTTTTTTTCCCCGCAATAACTTTCGTTACTCTATAACAGGAAACCACGTCCCGGCAGATTTCACTACAGAAAACGGAGTTCAGCAGTTTTGGAAAAATAAGTAATTTTTCCACCCGAGATCACAGCTATTTAGAAAATTGTTCAACTCTGCGCTGCTGCTTTGAGCTGCCATCTGCCGCGGTGATTCACAGCGCCGTGACCCAGCCGCGAGGATGCGCCGCTCCCGCGAGCTCGGCTCCAGCAGCTACTTTTAGCAATAACAGTTGGTCCAATAACATAAATAGGAGTTTGATTGTTAATAGCTCACGGCTGAGAACATTAACGACCAAACATCTTGCCGAGATCCACAGGTGAAGGCCCAATGCTGGCAGGAAGGGAGGAAGAAAAAAAAATATATAAATCCCAATTCTGAAGTCGCTGTACGAGCACAAGTCAAATTTTGCAAGTAATCAGCAAGATCTAAGATTGCAGATAAATTTAGTCAAGCTTAAAAAAAACCCAAAAAAGTCTTGCAGAGCAATCAAATGAAAGGAAGAAACGGAGAGGAAGAGGGTGAAGATGAAAACAAGGAGGTGCTCGAGGTAGAGCCCCTCCAGCAACACAGCAGAAGCTGCTGAGATACCACCACCACTGAGCTAAGGCTGTGCGGAGAGCTTGGGGCAAGGGGAGAGTCGGGAAAGGCGCCGTCCATCAAAAGACATGGCACGAGGCTCCTGCCCTGCGCTTTCAGTGGCCCCCTCACCGCAAATGGTGTAAACAAGGACCACATTTCATTGAATTTCTTGTACTGAACTCCTAAAAACCCCAGTGTCAGCAGGTTGGATCCCACCGCGGTAAAATCCCAGCGGTTTGGGAACGCACAACCACCTTCTCCCACCCTTCTTCTACCTCCCACAGCCCAGTCTGAATCACGGAGGGGAAGGGAAAAAACCGGTAAGCGTCTGTACGGCTTAAAGCAACTCTCCCCGCCTGCCGGGCAGAGAGCAGGGCTTGGAATTTCCCCTTAAAAGCAGCAATCCGTGTCGTCAGGGTGACATAGGATAAAAAGGGGGGGTGTGGGGAGGACTTCTCCTCCACCACAGAGGAAACAGCACCGTGCATTTGTGGGTTTGGTTGTTGGTTGTTTTTTGCTNTTTTTTTTTTTTAATCTCACTTAAACTTGTGAATGTAAGTAAAAGAAAAGAGAGAGAAGGTTAAAAAAAAAGAGTTGAAGAAGAAAGCTGCTTTTAGCAAACTGCTTAATTCCTTATTTGAATGAAGACCGTGTTTTTGTAATTAAAATGCATTTACAATTTAGAAAACACAGAAACTTAATTTATGTTTTGCATAAGAAGAAATAATTAGCACTTCAAACGCGATTTCGTCAAACTTCAAAAGTCAGGCAACCAATTCCCAATAAATAGTCATATAAATTCTGCATCTTCATGTGAAAAAGGCATGGAAAGTAATTATCTCTGGCAAAATAATCCCTCCATTCCCCGCTCCTTACTCCCGCGAGGCCCCAACGTCTCCCTAGAAACCTCCTCATGTCCCAGTGCCCTGCTTGAAGCGGGTTTTGAACCCCGGTGCAAGGGCACAGCCCGTTTCGCCGCTCCCACCCAACTTCAGAGGGGAGGATGTGATTCATCGAGGATGCGATTCATCGAGGACGTGCTCCATCATGTCCTCTCCAGCACCCCGCGAATCACGAGGAGCCCATGAGTCTTGGTGGCACCGGGTCACGCGCTGCCACCGCAGCCTTAATCTGCTCCCGCTTCGCAGGAGTCCTAACATCTCTCTGACGCTTCCAAGGGGCTCCACCTACACCACCATCGGCGCATTTTCTCCTTATTTTTTTTTAATTTTTTTTTTTTTTTCACTGAATGAACTGCAGGGACATCTTCAGTCAAAATGAAAACGTCGAAAGCGAAAGTCAAAATTAAAATTTCAAAAGCGAATTCTTACAGGAAGGTTTTCAGCCATTACTCTGACAATCAGGGCAATGAGCTAGCCACCACAGACTTCAAACGTCCACCTCATCTTGCATTACAGATGATAAAGAGAGGTAAGATTTATTTGGAGGGACCATACAGAACGGAGTATTTTTGTTGTTTGGGGTTTTTTTAATTTTTTTTTTTCTTTTTTTCCTGTGAAGAAAGAATGCATTCTTCCTGGTGCTCTGTGCTCACAAAGAAATCAAATAATAAAAAAAAAATGAAGCGAGTGAGAATCTATTCTGGGAATCTCGGAGCCTCTGCTATTCTGGTTAGTGTACCAGCGCAACAAGTGCGCGCTACTTCTGAAGGGTAATTTAGGCTTTAAAGATAGAATCAAAAGTATTGAAGAACTCCCATTAGGCACACAAATCTACGAGAACTATCCTCAGAAATCCTTTCTATCCGCTGCATGTCTTCGTCTATCAGCGCTTGCTTGTTTTTCTTTTCACCAGAAAAATCAGTTGGGACCTAACTTCTTCCAACCCGCCACGGCAGGGGGTGGAACTAGTAGATCTCTAAAGGTTCCTTCCAACCCAAACCATTCTATGATTCTTTGGCTGGTGCACGTGCCTGGCCACCGCTGGCTCGCAGGACTCACCGGTTTTGGCCTAAAACTGTTTCAAATTCGCAATGGAGACCCTGTATCTGCGTTCCCGGCGATGCCTGACCCCTGACACGTTAGACCAGGCTGCGTGAAGCAAACACCGCAGTGGGCTGAGATCCCATCAGCTGAGCATCCCCAGCCCCAGGCTGCAGTCGGGCTCCACCATGGCTCAGCAGCTCCTGTCCATAGAATCATAGAATGGTTTGGGTTGGAAGGGACCTTAGAGATGATCCAGTTCCACCCCCTGCCCTGGGCAGGGACACCTCCCACCAGCCCAGGTTGCTCAAATCCAACAGGTTGTGCAAAGGGGACGGCTTTGGACCCATCCAAAAACCTGCAGGATCTGGCAGCTCCGGCTTCGAGGGGCAGGTACAGCCGGTGCGAGGATGGAGCTGAGGATGCTCTAAAGGTGAGGTTGTCACACAGATGTCTTTGTGACGAAGGGTCCCGATTTCTCAACCCCTTTCCTTCCAGAGCTGCAGTAACAGACTGCTGTTAGTCAGCTTGCCTGGTTTATGCTACAATATCCATCACTCTGATTTTCAGCTGTCTTTCACCCTCTCCTTCCCTCTCAGGCGTGAGAAAACAGTTCTTTCATCCACACAAGCAGCCACAGGAGATACAGCAGGGGAAAAAAAAACCCCAAACCCAAACCACATAAAGCATCCAGCAGACTTTCTGTGCCATCACCCCCGTCACCGCTCAGACTGCTCACTTATGGGGACCGGACCCCAATTTTCAGACTCAGCGCTTGTGCGCAGGCAGAAACTCACCCGCTCACAGCGTGGGGCAGAAAACGATCCAAGCACAGCAGGTTTTAAAAATAAAAATAGATGGGCTTGTTGTGCTCCTTAACCGCGGGACGCATTAATCAAGACAGTCAAAAATTCACAAGCGCGCAGCTCGTCAAGTGAGTTTTCACATTCATTTTGTCGACTTCGATAAATATCTCCCCAATGCCCCCTCTCTGATAAGGCGAAGGAATTATGTGTTTTAAATATATCATCAAACAAATTGCAGATATAAATATGCTACCAATTAAGAAGGTAACTCAACAGACTGTCTAATCAATGCGTGCATCGGCTTTCGCAACTCCGCATTTGACATTTAAGCTACGGCTCCGTGCATCGTGCTTCTGCTGTTAAGGGAAGTGAAAAGAAATAATAAAAGTATGGAAAAGGCCCCGAACGCAGATGGGCGAGAGCAGACTCATCGCACCGGGTTTCTCCATAGAAACCGGCTTTGTAGCAGCTCACCACAGACTCCGGTTGAGACTCATCTATACGATCACACGTGACGGCAGCGTGGCTTAGGGGTAGAAAAGAAAATCTCCTTTCTGACCGAGGCAACGCTTTAAAGAAAAAAACCCTTAAAGTTGAGGTACTTCATAGAAATGCACGCGCTAGGGCACAGGGCGCTGCAGAACGGGAAGAGATGGGATGATAACAAAGAGCAAAAGGTCAAATTACCAAAAAAAAAAAAAAAGTGAAACCTCACTAAGGCAATATTAAAGGCCACACTGTGTCTTCTCCTCTAAGTACTTCCCATAGAGGTGGGACACTCAGACTCCAAAAAAACCCCACCACCGCCATGAAAATCAACGTGAAAGAGATTCATATTCAATTTTCCTCTCCTCCAGCATCCAGGCAAACACTAAAGACCTTCTTTAAATGTCTGCAAGTGTCAAACAGGTCATATATTACCAATTTGGCCTCACCATATCATAAAGCAGTTAACGTTCCAGATTTTGTCCAGATAAAGGGTTCCCCACGCATGACACAGCGTGTACGAACAGCACCAGCGTGCTCGCACAAGGCTCCGAGATGCCACCATCGCCCACCAAATGTTCTCAAAAGAACCGGTAATATTTGCCAGCATTCTCATCCGCCACGCAGCCGTCCGCCCCACACGTGAGGACTTACATTAAATTCCTCCCGGAAGAGCTTCCCTTCATCCGCTGATCGCATCCGTATCTCCTCTTCGAGATTTTCTACTGGAATAGGGAAATACTTCTTCGGGCCCGAGGGAGACCGACTCAGCAGCATCACCCGTTGCTGTTCT
Organism: Anarhynchus alexandrinus; assembly: GCA_008711295.1. Classification (NCBI taxonomy): domain Eukaryota; kingdom Metazoa; phylum Chordata; class Aves; order Charadriiformes; family Charadriidae; genus Anarhynchus; species Anarhynchus alexandrinus. The sequence goes on along the minus strand of VUYV01000063.1, from coordinate 1,592,811 downwards.
GTCAGTACAAGGAAAGTACGTGTTAAAGGCAGGTCCAGAGCAACAGGTAACAAGCTCTTTCCAACAACAAATTAATTTTTATGCTGGAAGACGGCAAAACATACTTCTCACATGAGACTTCAATCGATGATAAAGCTGATTTAAGTAATACCAAAAAAACCCCAAAACAACAGGCCAAGTAGTTGCTTTGAGAATATAATAAATTCAAGTAGAGCCACTGTGGGTAAAACTAATGATTTTTGTACTGTCACCGGATTAAAATGTGACCAAGTTTTATTTGGAAAAGGCGAAGGTTCCTCCTGTGGACGAGATACAGCAGGGGAGGCAGGGACCGCACCACGGGGCAGGGACCGCAGGGACAGCTTTTAGCGTCTAGCACCAAAGAGATGCTGCTGGATTCTTTCACTTGTGCGGGGGAAATGATAATAACAATAAAAAAGTATCTTTAACTTGGCAGACAAGAGAAACCCCATGCTAAGAGGAGCTGTTGCTGTCGTTCTCCGTTGCCCTGACCACCCCAGCATCAGCCCAGCGCCGGCACGGTTTGGGACGGGGAGGGCTGTGGGCGCTTCTTGCCACCTAGACCTCGGCTGGCGTAGGGAAATAAAGCCCCAGGACACCTTCACCCGCTGCCTTCGTGGCCACCTGGGAACCGAAATGAGCATCCCCGTGGGCTGCCCGGCAGGAGGGGCCGGGAGAAGCGGAGGGATTAAGCCCGCGGCTTGGTGGAGACAAGCTTTATCTACAACCGAAGGCAACCAGAAAGGCAGACCACTTCCCTACACGCCGATAACGACGATTTCCACTTGCAAAGGAGAACTCCCTGGTGGCTGCATTAACCGTTCACGGCCCACGGGCACTCCGCGGGGCCGGGCCACCAAACCGCGCTGGCCGGCGTTCCTCTGCGCCAGCCCCGACCCAACAGGAAGGTGACGGGTACATTTAGAGGTCGGACTTTCTCTCTGACTGCCACCGTGTTTGCTAACCCACTCTTCGCTTCACGCGTAGCCATGCGGAACCCACACAAAGATGTAATTCTTTTTATCGTTTTTTTTTTTTTTTTCCTCTTTTTTATGGCTAAAATATAAGCAAGAAATGAACGGCCCCCTCCACATTTGCTGGGTTTGAACTGAGCCCCACAGCACAACCCACCAGAAGGGCTCCCCCTCAACAGAAATAATCCCAGCACCTTGAAAAACTCAGTGGAAAACATTTCCAACTCCTTAGAGTGTTTTATTTTCGTGCCGCAGGCTTACCATGCTGCCCTGTCTCATCCCCTTGCTTGTTTTGCTTTACGTTCAGGAACCAGCCCATAATTTCACAAAGAGTTTAGGACCTTTTGTTTCCCCTTTCAGGGAGAAAGATTGCAATTCTTTCTCTAAATACAAAGACCACAGCGCCCCAAACCTAGATCTCGGCTGGCATTCCTAATGAAGCATAGGTAAAGAGCACGAGAAACATTTGCTGTATCGCAACTTAAAGTGAAAATCATTTAAAACCAACAACTGAAAGTTAAGATCATATATAGACATAAATATGGACCTTTTTAAAAAAAAAAAACCCAACCTTATTTTCTCTTTAATAACAATCCTATAACTTATATTAGAAATAAAAAGCCAACACAACTGAATAATTCTTAATTAGCAAACAAGCGTGTGCCTACAGAAACCAAATTCACACCGAGAAGGAAAGCAAATCCCTCCATACCTTGTTCTTCTAAGATCCCATTTGGCATCTTTTTGTCCCCGGAGTTCACAACAGCTTTCCTATGTCTTCTGAACCTGAAACGCACACACCCCCCCGTTAATCTGAGGAACTGTGTTGAAAGGCAAGAAGCATTTTCCCAAAGCAGTCTTTACCGACCATGTAATTCGGGAGAAACTCTTTCTGTTCATCTTCACGGCGAGAGCCACCACCGCCGCGGCGCCCTCCTCCTACGCTGCGCCGGAGGCTCCTGCCTCACCATAAGTACGCGTTTCATTTCCTCGTTAGATCATATCGAAACAAGACCGAGCTAGTTCTGCATGCAGAGCTCCACACAGACCTACCTGAAAAAATAGCCAGCCAGCAGAATGAAAATGATGAAGACCAGGAGCAGGATGAGCATCGAAGTCAGCAGGTCCTTGTGTAAATTGTTCTCCTCCGTAGAGTCTGTGGGTCGAACGCAGCCGCCGTCAGACGTTATAGACACAGACTGCCTAATGTGGTGCAGAAACTGTGCTCGGTGTATCAAAAACCTGTGGTTCTAGGCAATAATCTGCTTGTACTTACTAAAAGCATCGCAAATTATTTAATTATATGCAAAGCTGAAATTGAAAGTTCAGTTGTTTTGGTTTTTTTTTTTTAACTTTCTGTTTTTTCCCCCCTTCAAAAACACAACCAAACTATCTGCTGCTGAGAACATCACGGGTATTTTTTGGAGTGACAGGTTCAGCAAAGAATTTACTTGTGCTTTTACAAGTTTAAAGTTTAAGTTTAAAATAAGATTAACTTACTTTCAAGTAAGTTTAAAGGCTACAAGGTATTGAGCCAAATTTGAAGCCCATTCAAAAGGTTTGCCGCAGTACCCTCCTGTGCATCAGCCGTTTCTCAGCCGGACGGCAATCATCACCCCAGAATGCCACCCCTTGTACAGATTTTATTGACCTCAGAGATACAACCTGTGTTTTAAACATGGAACATCTCATTTACCAGCCCGAAACACTGCTGCTGGCTGGGCAAGGCGGGAAAGCACACGCTGAGCATGATGGAGGGGAAGGGGACAGTCTTCTACAGTGTCTTCTATGGCTTATATTACATATAATATATATATGATATGATATGATATGATATGATATGATATGATATGATATGATATGATATGATATGATATGATATGATATTATACTATATTATATTATATATAAATATAAGAACACATAGGAATAATGAGACTTTTAACAAATACTCAGAATGGAAATTAAAAAATACATCTTTGTTATATCTAGTATAAACTGCGAGTCTCATCCCTCTGTTAATAGTGGTTTTATGTATGTGGCTCTATATTTCAGTTTCATTATGCCTCTGTAACCTTTTAATTCTACTGAACAATTCAATATGTAACACACTAAAATCATTAAAAAAGCCCATGTTTTATTAAAGAAAGCAAATCTCTCAGCCTTAGCCTTCAGCAAGCAAAGTACAACCCTGCTACCTGTTTCTCTGTCCAACCAGAGGAATAATTCCAGGTTAGTCTAACAGCGGTGGGAGAGACCTCATGAAGTGGGAAGAATGAGGCCTTCACACCCAGAATTTATTGCCCATGCCACAGGATACCGAAAGAAGCTGATCTTTCCCCAGTTACAGCCAAAGGAGCCGCCCAAGGCAGCAGCCAACACTTAGGGCATCTACTGGGATGGTCCCCTGGAGGTCCGGACCACCCCCCAGTTTCTCCACCGCGACACCAGCCTTCCTCAGCCTCCTTCATTTGCACTTTTTGTAAGTCTTCCACTAGTGTACACTCGTAAAAAACTAAAGCAAATTTTGTTGCTGGTGGTGTGTTGGTTTTTTTTCTTTTTAAACTACGTTTACACACTTTTAATGAGTTCTTCACCGTTCCTACAGCAGTCTCTGAGAAACGCAGTAGTGATTTCTCCTAACATCTCTTGCATTCACACTTCCCTCAACTCTTTCTTTTTGCTTACTTGCAGTGAAGGCTTTTTGAAGAGATCTTGCCACAAGCCTGGACATAAAATACCATGACAGCACAAGATTACAGTAAATATACAGGAGTACATAACACCTGCGATATTACAGAGGAGCTCAAATGGATAAACCCAGAACTGATCACTGCAAAACCATTGGAGTGCTGGTTTGTATCTTGTGAGCAGCTGGAAACTCTCTGGATGTTCAAACAGGGTATACCGCCACAGAAAAACTTCCTTTAGGGGCGCAGGTGCATCGGGGGCATCCGAAGGAAGAACGTTATCTCAAGTCAACATAGAATCATAGAATCATAGAAGGGTTTAGGTTGGAAAGGACCTTGAAGATCATCGAGTTCCAACCCCCCTCAATCCTCCAGGATTTAGGGGTTTTGTGTCAGTTCNTTTACACACTTTTAATGAGTTCTTCACCGTTCCTACAGCAGTCTCTGAGAAACGCAGTAGTGATTTCTCCTAACACCTCTTGCATTCACACTTCCCTCAACTCTTTCTTTTTGCTTACTTGCAGTGAAGGCTTTTTGAAGAGATCTTGCCACAAGCCTGGACATAAAATACCATGACAGCACAAGATTACAGTAAATATACAGGAGTACATAACACCTGCGATATTACAGAGGAGCTCAAATGGATAAACCCAGAACTGATCACTGCAAAACCATTGGAGTGCTGGTTTGTATCTTGTGAGCAGCTGGAAACTCTCTGGATGCTCAAACAGGGTATTAGGGCACAGAAAAACTTCCTTTAGGGGCACAGGTGCACCGGGGGCATCTGAGGGAAGAACGTTATCTCAAGTCAACATAGAATCATAGAATGGTTTAGGTTGGAAAGGACCTTGAAGATCATCGAGTTCCAACCCCCCTGCCATAGGCAGGGACACCTCCCACCAGACCAGGTTGCCCAAGGCCACGTCCAGCCTGGCCTTGAACACCTCCAGGGATGGGGCCTCAACAACCTCTCTGGGCAACCTGATAGTACAAAGAAAGGGAAGGCAACAAAATGCCTGAAATTTGACATTCGAGTGGTGTATAAAGATAAAAGTGACAGGCATGATAAAATTATAATCAGAAACCATCACTTGGTGGGTTCAGAAAAATCAGGGCTGGAAGGAGTGTCTGGATGAACGTGCATCACCAGAAACACCATAACAATTTCTGCGCGGTATTTAGAAATACTGCGCTCCGTATGGAAACTGAGGTACGACAAAGAAACAAAACAAGAACATATATATATATTTGCCCCTCACAGGCAAAAAGAAGCCGCTTTAGCCCACTTCTGAAGTTGAGAAATTTCGGGCTGAATACCTCAGAATCCTCCAGGATTTAGGGGTTTGTGTCAGTTCTCGTCACTGGCTCTGTGTCAAGACCCATGACACAAGGGGAGGCAAACAGCAAGTTTGAGTCACGAGGAAATAAAAATTCCCCTCCGTTCATTACACAATACAAAAATCACCCATCTCTTCCTTTCAGAAGAACTGATGTTTTTGGGGTGTCTTTGGAAAACTGATTCCCGGAGAACCACAGAAAGCCTCAGTCCAACCCAGGAGAAGAGAAGTTCAACCTCCTGCCAGACTACTGTCCACATTTCTTTAGTTAAGGACAGAGCACCCCTGCAATGACTCATGCAACTCTCTGCATCAAGTTCGCACCTCTCCTCCTACCATTTCACAAGGAAATTAGGTCAAAAACCACAAACAGTCCCTTCTTCTTTGTACACGGGCACATCTGTTTTCGAAGCCTTGCAGCGGCACATCAATGGCTTCACCTCTGCAGAGCCTGTGTGGAGGGCACGGTGTGATTTTAAGCAGTTTCATTTATTACCCGCATTTTCTTCAGCACCTGCATCGATAATATTTATTAATGGAGCCCAAAAATTGTAAGCAAAAGTTATGACCTGGCTGAGGCCATGGTAGACTCAGAGGCTGAAGGATCTTTGGCCAACACAACCGCCTACATATTAAGCGGGATTTTAAGGGGAGACTGAAAGACAGGCCTGAAATATTTTATTTTTTAATCAGCATTGCTTCAAAAATTGACAACTGAAACGTATGAGCAAATGCACACAGAAGAGGCAGATGTCCTCTAAAGCACATCTCTACTGCAGCCATGGCCAGGGAATGTTTTCCACTGCTCCAACATAATGAGGGATGTGGTCCAAAACCACAGGGCTTTCCGTTCGCAGCCACGCAAAAAAGATCATCCCGAGGGTATTTTTTTTAGAAATACAATGAAATAGTGACTTTCATCTTGTCAAGAGAGGAGGATTATCGCCAGGAGGACGGTGGCAACCCCTCGTGCTTCCCCTGCCACCCACTGAGGCTGACTCACAGGTTCTTCCCAGCTCCTTTCCCTGTCCCGCTGGCCCAGCCGTTTGAACGGCTCTTTCTGGCAACGCATCACCATTTCCTTCAGGGTTACGATGTTCCCACTTTCCGTATGTGTCAAAAACAAAACCACCCACAAGAGAAAAAAAAAAAAAGGGAAGTACCAGCAGTGTGCGCACACCAGTAACTGCCCCGTGATCCTCCCTCCACACTCTCTCCCAAACTTTGCGTTTCTTCATCCCTGGATTGGCTCCTTTGCAAGTAGGACCTGAACTGTAAAATGGCCCATGCATAAAACTGTGATTAAACCACTTTTTTCTCCTTCCACAAAAAGCAAGCTAACAAGGCAAGGTGCGTGGTTTGCCCTACGTAGCAGGTCAGGAACCTGAAATTATTCCGGCGATTGACAAAGGACAGACGAGATATTGTTTGTCTGAGCACAGAAGTCCCGAAATAGGCTCTATTTATTCACAGGTCTGAACTTCTTTTTAAAAAACAGAGAACTTAACAGTCCACCTCTCCAAAAGTAACACTAAGCTGCTCTCACCCGTTATTTGGGTTAGATTTCAAGTGGGGCTTTTTCAGGGTGCATCTTCATCTCTGCTGTCCCTTCAGCAGACACACAAATGTTCTTTAAACATCCCTCAGTCAAATCTGACCACAGAGGCTTTTTGGGAACAACATGTGCCTCTGTTTTGGGTCAGACCTGTTGTTTCTGACATCCAGCTGTGCAAAGGACCCGGACCTCCCCCGACATCTATTTCACACGAAGAGCAGCTATCACAACATCTTAACATAGACCTTATCCATCACATGGCAAACACAGCGCACGCAATCTTAAATACTGCCACCTTATAAAATATATGGTTACGAATAGAATTCTGGTCAAATTTTAATAGAGCTGTTTTGTCACCTGCAGGCACAAAACCCAGCGCTTCCCAGTTCACCATAATGTTGCTACTTATACCCAACTTCTATCAGAGTAACGCATCATCCCCGTGCGGGATACAGGAGCTCTTAGGCACGTCTCTACTGAAGAGCTCAGTCCGGCTTGCCTCAGCTTCTGCAGCCAGCTTGCCTTGGTGGCCATGCAAGACCTCAGACAGTAATTTAGGGGATACTTCAGATTGGATACTCTATCATGCATGAGAGCGTTGAGTATCTTCCATACTACTCCTTCACCTGTTCATGTTTCAAAGGGCAACAAAGCATCTTCAGGTTTTACTGTAGTCCTTCCACGCTCCTCACGTGCCCCACAGAGCAGGTAACTCTCTCCAAGTCCACCGAGAACAACTGGAAGGAGTGGTAGAGCTCACCAAAGCACACACAGCCGCGGGACGGAGACCCATTCAAGTCACCACCTTGCTGAGGGTACCGGGATGCTACTCACAGTGCAGATGCGCGTGTGGCGCAGGTTGTCCTCACGCCAGCATTTGGACTGATGCTAAGGTGAAGACACACTCAAGTGACGCATTTTGGGTAGTCCTTAGCACTTCTTGTGGACATCATAGGCAGTTATGAAATTTCTGGATTGGGTGAGTTGCAGAGCATTTAAATTACTTTTTGTTGTTGTGAAAAATTCTGCAAATGCTTCACTTCTGTTCACTGAACTTTCTGTTCAGATTTAAGAGCGATTGATTTATAACAATTAAGCCTCTTGCACATCAGTGTGTGCCTTCTATACACCGAAAACCTCCAAGTTAACTCAACAAAAGGAGAACTCTCCTCTTTTCTCAGTTTTCATTTAGCCACCCTGTCCCCCTGGGGCCTGGCAGAACTTGTGCTGCGATGACTGGGCAGGAGAAGACCACCCTTGCCAACAGGGATATCCCAAAAGGCCAGACTAAGCCCTCTCACGCTGTTTTTGGAAGAGAAAACCCCAAGCCTGCAGAGAATCGCTGTGCTTCCCCCTGCCTTGACTGCAGAGAGGATAACCAGCAGATAACCAGAAGATGTGTTTGGGACATATGAAAAACGAACTCAAATTAAATAAAAAATAAATAAACGAAGGGCAAAGGACAAAGACAGGTAAGGAAGAGAAACCAGTGGCCACAGCCTGCAGTGCACAAGCAGGCAAGCAGCAGCAAATGCAAGAATCGCGCCTGCGTTTGCTATGCCGAATGCCGCACAGCCCGACCGAGCACAGCCCCGCCTGCCACCGCGATGCCCGAATGAGTTGGGTTGGAAGGGACCTTTAAAGGTCATCTAGTCCAACCCCTAATCCGAAACCACCTATCTACCAAGTTCTGCTTTTCAAACTACTTCTTGAAATTGAGTATCTACCAGCAAAGCATCCCTTTGGCTTTTAAATACTACGTAAAACGAGCCAGCGTCCTTCCTCAAAACTCAATTTTCTTATGATGCCTCACCTTCTACATGAAAGAAGCACCCCGAGCCCAGCGCGAAAGTCCCCATCTCTGGGTCCCGTCCCGGCTATCGCATAGCAAAACTTCATTCTTTCTATACATCGCTCCAGTTATCTTCAAAGACACCCACTAACTTCTTGAAAGTTTAAACCAGCAAGAAGTAGGGCATCCAAAGCCGCACCGTGTGCCGCCTTCCAACCTCCCGCTCATCTGATAAGTTCATTACCTCCGCACGTCAATACATCGGTAGCGGAAAGAAATTGTAAAGATGGGCATGAAAGCCATGAAATATTCATCGAGTAAACACTGAAGAAATTTAAACATTTGGAAAGGGCTTAAAAGCTTTAACTGCTGCAACTCCCAGGCTGCTTCCACATTTAAGCTACGTAACAAGTGAAAATACAAGAGGAAGTAAAAGAATCCTGACTGTGATTAATACTGGCTAACTAATTAATAATTAAGTGACCAGGAATTATTTGAATGCTGTGGACAGTACCATCTATAAATAGTCTGTCACAAATATTTGATAGCATAAAGTTTTATCAACTTGAAATATACATTTATTTATGCGAATCCAAATAAATAAATACTGGTTTATATTTATTGAATACTGAGTAATGGCAGTGCAATTTCTCCAGTAAATTACAGTGCAATAAACCCCAAAATATGCTGATTTTAATGAAAGGGAAATTTTATGGTAGCAGGTTCATGGTACTCTTGTAGGAAGCAAAATGGCACTATTGCTGAAAAACCGAGCCCTACAGACTAGGTATCCATGTTTAAAACAAGAATAAACCTAACATTTCAATTCAACAAATGTTTTAAAAATCAAGCCAGCTAAAATAACGACATGCAATAAATTATAACTGCTCTTTTCAGAATCAAAAGTATCTTATCTTTTTGGATCCTTCATCAAATTAGCATGCAAAAGGAAAGCTGAATTTTTTTTAGTATCCTTCAGTTCTTTCTGTATTCTTCTAAATGGAGTTTTCTTGATATTTTAATAAAAAAAAATCTTTCTTTTTGTATTCAAAAATACTGTATTAGTTCAACGGCTTTCATATGTATTTGAGAATCCTATTATCTTGGAACTTTCTATACAGCAATACGTTTTCCGTGTGCACGTACTTGTCTATCAGATGAAACTCTCTGCTTCTCACTGCAAAGTAATGAAGGCTTTGATATTTAGGAAAAAACAGTTTAGTCGTACTAATCATTTCTAAATCGTATCACTGAAATTAAGATTTAATTAAAAGACAGATGATAAGATTGCTCTTCTCCATATTACCATACTTAAATTCAACACAATTTTGAATTAAGCTTTGAAGATGAACAGCATCTATGGAGAAACTCCCTTTTTACTGATCTTATTAAAATTCTGGGAAGTGATAAAACTAACAAATTACTTCCCTTTCCCAATTCCCATATTCTTACATATTCAGACCAATATTAATCACTTGTTTTCCTACTGCTCCAGGTGCCAGACAAGGAGCAGGGCACTGGAACTACTTGATGTTATTTCAGCAGAGCCATTTCTTAGTAATTTTTTACTTATCTATATTTTTATTTATATTAGCCAATTATTTATTTCAAAAAGCCTAAACAAAACAACATTAAGATTGTAATCACTAACGGTAGAGCCCCCTCCTCCCCTAACCCTGGTCTCTCAGTGCCCAGGCAGAGGAGCGCTCAGCTGCACCTCCACTGCTCTCCAGCCTCAGATTTTCATAGAACCATAGAATGGTTTGGGTTGGAAGGGACCTTAAAGCTCATCTCATTCCAACCCCCTGCCCTGGGCAGGGACACCTCCCACCAGCCCAGGTTGCTCCAAGCCCCGTCCAACCTGGCCTTGAACACCTCCAGGGATGGGGCAGCCACAGCTTCTCTGGGCAACCTGCGCCAGGG